>CAJVQA010003588.1:0-19146 GCA_910591915.1 Cetraspora pellucida | reverse complement strand
ATCTCATTAATATATTGTGAAGCATTTGATATATACTATAGGCAATTGACTCACATTAACTAATCAAACAAAAGTTTGCAAGACATCATATAATAACTTATCAGGTTATCCAAAAAATTATTTTACTATTGCCTTTGACGATCATTGATTATCATTTAATCAACCCAATAAAAAATCCTACGAAAAAAATAAAAAATGCCAAATATTAGGTAAATACGCAAATTAATTTGCACAGGGTTACCAAATTTTGCGTCTAAAATTCTTGCTTTTACTATCTTTAGTTATCGCAACCACGACACACCGCTTCCGTTTGCATTTTTTTGTATTCAAATTATATACTCTGTAATTACATATCCAAATGCCGTTGATCTATATGCATGATGAATAACCAAAATTTGATGAATAACCAAAATTTGATGAATAAATCATGCGGACCAATCAAGCTTAAGATTTCGCGGACAAACCCACTTCAAACATCATATATTGTTTTGTCTCTCATACGCTTGTAAATAATCAAAGAATAACATACGGGTTTTATTCCTTCCGCGTCGAGCATCCCATGCAAATTTCATAGAATCAAATACGATATATATATTTTTTATTTTTATTTTTTTTTATTCTTATTTTTTTTTAAATTCTAAAATGACTGTCGTCCCGACAGGCCATAACCAATGTAATGTTATATTATCCTGTGAATGAACATCAAGACTAAAATAAATATCACATGACTGTTGTCGCGACAGGTCATCATTCTCAATAAACAGTGAATTAACAGCTTAAATACTAAAATCAAATAGACTCAATATGACAATATTACCACTGATTTACTAATCGCAATAATTACCTCATAATTACCCTGATCAAATACTAAACGCAATTATTACCACATAATTTTACTAGTCTAATTTATTACTAATACGATCAAAAATACTAAGTCACATTATCATGTGACTGTAATAGGGCATGTCACATGCCTAGTTATAGTTAATTCGAGACAAAAGCTGCCTTGATACTATCGTATTGAGCAGCTTTAATATAATAAATAATAACTTATATAATAAATAATAACTAATATAATACTAATACAATAATAAAATAATGTAATAAACTGTTCTATAACATCTCTATCCTCTTAAGAAAATTTGCTCTATACTCTGTAAAAAATAATGTAATAAAACTTATAGTTTAAAATTAATTCTACTATGGCATGTGTCATATTTTTTGCTATAATTGCTGTGATTATAAATACAGAATTAAAATTAAGCATATCAATCAAAAGCTTGGATTGAGAACAGGTTGCATTAAGTAATACTGAAATGTTCTGATGTATACCGATCCTGAATTTTGGTAGATTTTTTGAATTTTGGTTCTGTCACATAATTATAGTAATTATATGTTATGTCATAATTAATTCTACTATATGGTAGAATGCTGTAATTCTATCACCAACTATAATAAAACTGTTTTATAACATTTCCATCCTCTTAAGAAAATTTGTTCTATAAATTTTTAAATCTTCAATTAAAGACTAATACTCATTATCAATTAATTTAATGATATTAGTAATTGTTAGGTATTTAGGTTTATATTTATTTTGGTACAAAATTTTTTTAGATTAAATCCTAAAGATTTCTTGGAGATGAATTGTTTTTTTTCAAATTTCTCAGGTTTTTCTGAGTTCTTCTAATTTTTCAATTATCTCTTGAATTTGTAACTCTTCAGTTTTGTATTACTGAATAAGGATTCCTAAATACAGATATGCTTCAATAGTCTTGATCTGTTTTTTTAGAACACAGTCTTTGTCTTTTAATTTGTTTAAGATTTTTTTTAGTTGGTCTTTCCAAGTTCCATCAATAAAAGGATTTGGGTGACTTTGTGGTTGGGGAATTAAGGATTGGGTTAGTTCATCTTGAATTTTTTGATAAACTTTGTCTATTTCTGGTTCTTTAATTAAATCTATGTCGATAGGTTCTGCATATGAGGTATTCATTAGTGATGTAATATCACTAGTTTCAGTAGAATACTTCAGGCTAATAAAAAAATTTGGATGACTTTGTGTTTGAGGATTTAAGGTTTAAGTTAGATTGTCTTGAACTTTTTGATAATTTTTTGTTTCTATATCTTCTTCTACAAAAATGTTACTTGAAATCTGGTTTACTTCTATTAATGATGTAATATTACTAGTTTCAGTAGAACATTTCAGGCCAATAAAAAGATTTGGATAACTTTGTGATTGGGGAGTTAAAATTTGAGTTAATTCGTCTTGAACTACAGTTTCTGTATCTTCTACAGAAATGCTACCTGGAATCTGGTCTACTTCTGATGTAATATCAGTAAAGGATTCCAAGGTATACAAGAAAATTAATTGGAAAAAAATTCCTAGGCTGTAGTATTAAGAGGCAGGGTCCTGTTTCCATATAAGTAAAAAAACTTTAAGAGCTTGAACAGTTGCAAGTTGCAAGAACATAATTGGTTATGTATAAATTAGAGAATCTTCCAAATATGTAACGCGTCTATATATATTTTTTGGGGTTGTACAGGCATAGCACTACCATGAAAGATCGTCGTATATGCACCAATCAGATCTTTTCGAATAATCAAAACAACTTTAATATGCGTAATATTTTAAAGTACTAAAACCTCATGTTAGGGTTGGTATAGGGATTACAATGAGCATGTTCTATACCAAAATTTCATGAGGAATTTTTTTTATTAGAGCGCAGAAAGTGATTTAATAGTCAAAATTTTTAGTTATCGTCTATTTTTTTTTAAAAAAAGCGTGATTTTCACGTTACACCTGATCTAATGATCTTATTGGCGACGATAAGCATTAATCGTTAATCGTTAATCGTTACGTAATCGTTAATCGTTAATCGTTATACATGTTCTTTAAATCCTACTCTAAGATAACTAATATAATAAATAATAACTAATATAATACTAATAAAATAATAAAATAATGCGATAAAACTGTTCTATAACATTTCCGTCCCTTAGGAAAATTTGCTCTGTCAATTTCTAAATTTTTAATTAAAGACAGATATTCTTTATTGATAAACTTGATGATATGAACAACTAACTGTAAAGTATTGAGTTTGGTACAACAACTCTTTCGGTCGAATACTAAAGATTTGTTGGAGGCGAGTTGCTTCTTTCTAAATGTCTTGGGTTTTTCTGTTAACTATTTTTGCAATAACGCAATGGTTTCGGCTGACACCATTGGCGATTGACAAACCCATGACGCATGATAAAACCAATAATACATGATGAAACTATTAATGACTCTCATGGCAATCTTCTTTATGCCAACCTCTTGACATTTTGAGTCAAAATTATTGTTATTCACCATTATAAAGATTCATCGGGTTAGTATGAGGACATAATAACTTTTTCTATTAAATCGTCAATTATAACAAGTTAACTCCGCAAAATTAACAAGGTCATACAGAAATTAATTTTTAGCTTTACATTACATTGAGTCTGAAACTGATGATTTTTTTATTCTTTACTGTAGACCAAACTATTGAAGCCGGAGCAGAATCATGTGACATAAATTAGAAGCAAACCGGAAAAATACAAAACGGCAGTCTAAAGTAGGTTAATTAAAAATGTTGGAAAGGCAATTTTGCTTATATATAACCACATAAAACCTAACATAACCCTAATATAAGATGACTCTAACCCTAAAGTAATTCAATAAAATAAGAATCTATTCCACTTTAGACGTTTTCCAACTATATGAGTGATGTACTAGTCTTTGAAGAGGGTTTTCATTTTGATTTAATGTTCGTAAAACCTAATATCAATTACTAAACATTTGTAAACTAGGCTGACTTTTTTTTAGAGGAACTCATGACCCGTAATTAATTTTGTAAACACTGATGCACACGATTTTTATATTTATCAAACAATTGAAAATTGCTTAACGTTAATATTTTCTTTTTTTATTTTCGAATTCATACTAAATATTAAAAACATTACCTTTAACGAATCAAACGCGACAGTCTCTTTGTAACTGTTTTTTTTGATAAATTTATTCAAAACCAATTGAAACAATATTTTTTATATTAGTTTTTTGTTAGAATAGATTTTTTTCTATAAGCTTTTGTGAGTTTTCTGTTTCAGGTGGTCCTTTTTTATAGTCAGCTCTTAAATATACAATGTGCCAAACTCTAAACTTGTTAATATTTCATGTTATTGAACATGTTATTTATTGCTTACGTTCTATTTAGAATAGAACTTCAGGTTGTTATAAACCTAGTAGGGATCTGCAAGTCGGGCGGGTGCCCATGCCTAACAAAGAATAGGCAAGGCATAGGTACAAAATCTTAGGCATGGGCATAGGCACAGACACAAAAATTTGGCACGGGTATGGACACAGGCACGAAGAATTTGGCATTGGTTGACACGGGGATGTAAAATGCCAGTACTTTACTGCCTGCCTGTGCCAATAAAGTGTCTAACAAGATACTACCAGCTACGTAGTGCCTAATATGCCTGGTATGGGCATTTGCAGAACCCTAAAACCTAGTCATAGGATACACCGCTACGTGGTGGTTAGGACGAGTAAGCTAATTGTTTAGCTGAAACCAAGTATTCTTTTAGGTAAGGGTTTTGTAAATATTTGTTTTGTATTTATTATTATTAACTTCGCATTTAGTACTTTTTGCTTTTTTTGTTCGCTTAATAGATTATAATTTATTGGTTTTATTAATAAAAATTTCTATTTGTTAGAAATTTCGGTATCAACGAGTAGAAGAGCAGAATGCAGTTTTTTATAATTATTGTTTTCCAATTTTGTCGTCGAAATCATCGTTTCTTAGTGTGCAATTTTGTCGGTTAGTAGAGATTTTAAGTTTCGTCGTTGGAGAGATTCCAGGTTTCAATGCCATCGTAAATAGAGATTTTATGGCATCGTCATTTCGGTACTATCGTTGGTAGAGATTCTGTCCATAGTTTCATGCTTCAGTGTTATTAGATCTTTGTTGGTATATTTCGTTATGTTCGCTTCTTTCCGTATTGTTGTTGGTTAGAGTTTACCATGTTGGTATGCTTTTAGAGTTAATGGTGGTGCGCTATGTTAGATCATCTCATTTATAATATCGACAAAGCTATACAATTTTGACTTTAGTATTTTAGTAAAAAGCTAAGTATTTTAACTTTTGAATGTATTACGTTTCATTTTTTTAAAAAAGATTTTAGATCAATTTTTTTCTCAAGTATAATCATCAGTTACATTGTGATGCGCGTTAACTCGTGTTATTGTGAAGAATATGAATTTTAAAGTAACGCCCATGAGAGTTATTTCGCACTTATATGATATTAATAGTTTAACGACATAATACATAATATGTCACCGTAAAATCGTGAAACAGGCTTGATTTCGAAATAACGCTCACTGTAGTTCCAAAACAACGAATATCTTATATAATCAGTCTTGGAAATTGGCAATAACGCACATAGGCATATTCGATTATTTAACTAAGTTTGAACGCAAAAAGATCATTAAACATTAATGTTACAGGTTCTTTAAATTTTGAATATTTCGTTCGTTAAAAATAAATCAGACCACGTCAAGCTTGAATTCATGCCTCAAATAATGAAAAAAAAAGAATTATAAGTTATTATTGATACATCACTGTAGTATCTTAACAATTAAAATGAATAAGAAAATTTCTTGATACGAATTCGTTAATTCATCTTTATTTTTTTTACTTTGTCAAATTTGAAGCCTTTCTACACTGATTCCATAATTATATAAAGAATTCTTGGCTCTATTCCAATCATTAAAAATGGTCTGAACATTAATAGATTTCAAGTCAGTATCAACTCCTTTGGAGGAATTATCAATTATTCTTTGCACACTTGTAAAATGTTCAACATGTCCAGTCCAAAATCTTTCGAATTTCTGAACACCAGATTTAAACGATTCAACGTCTTCAATAACTTTATTAACGTAATCAACTTTTTCGTAAATTTTTTCTGCTTTTGCAAATTTAATTCGAGCGGATTGATTAATCTTTTCTTCTAATATTTGTCCGAACAAAGAACCAGCCCCCATACTTGCAATAATAGTTGATAAAAACACAACACCACCGTCAAATGGGATCGTATAAGTGCCTACACCGACTCCAGCAATAATACCAACAAATACACCAAAAGATCCACCTAAGATTATACATTCTGCTTGAGCTTGTTTTGCTTCAGATTGCAAATTTAAAGCTTCCCGGTCAAGATCGAATTTCTGAATTTTAAACTCACGTACTCGATCCTCTAAATTATCTGAAATATTTGATAAATTTTTTGATATATCATAATAAGCCATACGAATTCTTTCACATTCTTGAAACATTTTTGTAGTAGTTAATTCAGAATTTAAAAATGAACTAATGGAACTTGAATTTTGAAGAAATTTTGTCAAACCACGTAATGAAGGTTTATTTTTTTCAAATCCTTTAAGTAAAAGTTCGTAAGATTTAGACAAAGATTTACTTCGATCAATCGATGATATCGTTAAATTTTCAAATATTTGAGCTTGATTTTGGATTCTTCGAATTTCACGTTCAACTAAGAAATCTTTAATTCTCGAATCCGGATACGACATGAATCGTTCGATAATTGGTTTTAGTTGTGAAATATCAATATTCGATAGTGATATATTTCCTACATTCGTCTGAATCATTCTTGTTTAAATTTCGAAATTTCAAAAAAAAAAAAGAAAAAAGAATTTTTACCGAAAAAGGTGAATTTTACATCATATCAATTATATAGGTAGCCATTGTGCCGCACATTGATTCTTACATCATTTTCAATCATTTCGGAGTGATAAACTTAATTGAGTTACAGAAGTTTTTGAGTTAAATGAGAATTATTATCGTTATTAAAGATTACAAACTCTGCATCAGTGAAGAAATGTTGATTGAATATTCGAATGTTTGAGTTTATATATAAAAAAAATTTAGAGTTATCAATTGTACTATACAATTTATATGTACTTGCAATTCGTTTAATTCCAATTGCGTTTTAGAAATATCATTATGCTAAATAGCTTTGAATTTTATAACTAGAGATGCTGGTGAATGATGCTGGTGAATTAATTTCATAAAATTTCGCCAATTTCACTAATAGCGATAGTGGTGAAATTAATTCACCACTTTGGTTTAATTTTACTAGTATCTTTATTTATAACGTTCTCTTCGCATTTATAACATTTCTTGCATCTGAAAGTAGGCGTTCATTTTGTGTGCTTGTTGCAGGAATTGCAAGAAATTTTCGTGCTATTTCACTTAAGATTGGAAAACGTCTGTAGATGTTAATTTTATCGATTGCAAATATAACTGATCAAAATGTATATATTCATATATGCAAAAAAGATGTGATCAAAGATCCTAGATTCTTTATTAATCATATTTCGGTCAGTTATATTTATATTTATTTGGAGTCGATAAGATTCGGAATAATAGAAAATCCAAAACCTTTGGAATTATCTCAAAATTATTGGATCACATCTTTTTGCGGCCATAAATAGTTTAAATCAATTACAGATGTTTTCATAAATTTCAGAACGACTGGAAATTTGTAAAGGACCGAACGAATCTAAGTTACTAGATCAAAAACGGTCAATAATTTTTCAAAGTGTTCCAGAATGTAAGAAAAGCAGCTGTTATTGATATTTTTTTTAGACAATTAATCTATTATTTCGCTTGCAAAAAGATGTGGCCTCCATATAATTCAAGAATCGAAGTTTAAGACTTTTACCGATAAATAAATATGAATGAATTTATTGCGCTTTGCAAAAATATAACTGATTCAAGATACGATAAATATACAATCTAAAACTGTAGAATCATGGGTCAATAATCGGTTAGATAGAATATCTATCCTTACTTATGCATTTACATAGTTCAAACACCATATAAAATTATTTTTGTTGGTAAAAACAACATACATATATATACTTTTGAAGGGGCAAGAAATTAATTTTGTATGACCATAATACTGTATTAAATAGTCTTTTTTATAATTATCCCTATATATTGTACATATATATACTTAATACGTAAGTACGTTTAATACATGCGTATACGTATAACTAACTGTAGCAGTAACCTTTCTCCTGTAATACCAAGGATGAGTAAATCACGGTCCATTTAATAACAAGTCCGAACCACCATTTAAGAAGTCGCTTTCTGTACGTATGTATGTTGGTACGAACACATTTGTATACGTATGTATACGTACTTAATGTTTATTGTTAAAAATCCAAATTCGTACACTTATTTACTGTAAAATCATTATGAAAGAATTAAAATTTAAACTTTTTAGATGGGCCAAATACGACAGATAAGAATATGTCAATTTAGTAATTATATAGAAATAAAAAACAAATTAGCATTAGTGTTAGCTTTAGATATCTACATAATAAATATATGTTATATATCCTTATTGGTCTATTTATTATTAGTGCAATGTCGCACGTTTTATACGTACGTATGTTGTCTCACGTTTTAGAAAAATTGACTTGAATGGTAAATGATTATTTGCATGAATACTACGTATATCATGAGATATCAAAATGAAATCAAATGTGGTTGTGATTGCTTATTTAAATATATATATATATGTATATATCTAAAATAAGACAAAATCTATATATATATATTATATATATATATATACGTATGTATATATTTTGGTTATACGTATCGATAAAGTTTTTTCTTTCCATTCGTAATTCTGAAAGAAGACTCTATTGGATTTTTGTTTAACAATTGATAATTTGTTAATAAATAATAATAATAGTAATAATTATAATAATAATGGAGCTAGCAATACCTCACTACATTTATATCGCTTTATGTGTTATAGGTATAGTGGTAAGCAGTTGGAAACTTTCCAATTATAAAATTTGGTCGGTTGTGTTTATATAAATTAATGAATTTAATCTCTTTTTACTGGCAAGTCTATAGATCTTAGTTTATGTGGCTCTCAAAGTTAGCCGAACTATTTGTTGTACAATTTGTTGGATTTTGGGACTTATATTGCTTATCGTAGTTGGATTGGTATTATTTACGTGAGTTTATTATTTTTTAATTTATTTTGAGAAACAATTTGTTTAAATGATTATTTGAATTTTTATGCTGATTTTATTATTTTATTCAGTGTTTATCATCCAAATACAAATGATATTGGAAATACCATCAAGTCTTAATATAATGAAGTGTGAAATTTTGAATTTAAATAAATTCAATTTATCATGACGAGGTTTGACTTATATTAAAAATTTTAGATCGATTAACTTTGTGAAGAAATAATATTAATATATAATATTTTGATACAATTACGACAAATTAGCAAAACTCAAAATAATTAATTACACATTAAATTAAAGCTCGGTTAGTGTACCAATACAGCTATAATAGTTTCTATTCAGAGATTGGACTTATCTCCAGTTTCCAGGTTATCCGAATAATTGAATGCCTGGGACAAAATGGGAGTTAAATAATATATATAATATATATTAAAATTTAAAGTAATTACATTTTATTTTAAAATGTGAAAATTTTATGATGCTATCTGAAATCACGTTATTTATTTTCAAATTGCTAAAAAAAATTATGCAAGCTTTTGAAAATTTGCATATTGTAAAAGAAAATTTTGTAAAGATTACAAAGCTATTGGATAATTTTTTGAAATTTTACCTCTATGATGAGTTAAAATACGTTTAAATGTCGGTTACACATTCGTCTGATATAAGATCTTTCAAACGAATATATAATCACAATCGCGAGATTTTTTCCATTATAATCTTACAGCTAAGACTGTAGACATCTAGAAAATCAAATAACATACAGCGGTGACTAGATATATGCTTCGCGCGGGGTAACGAAACTATCATACCCGCGTAAGGATTACACAAACTGATTAATGAATAGAGTCGTAAAGTCAATTAACGTTCCTAAATTCGCGATTTTCACGAGATAAATCATTTTAATGACGAATTCTTATCAGATAACTCTGGTTGTAATATAAGAGGTTCTCGATGTAAGAAAGAAAATTGAATTTAGACCAGTCTATGATGCATTGAATTCTTTTCAATAACTAATTTTTTTAAAATTTACTATGAATATTAAGAGTCAATTGCATATACAGTATAATAATTTCCAATTGAATCATAATGAAATAAAAATTCAGAGCATCAAACCAATTCTTCAAAAGGATGCTCGTTTCGATTTGATAGTAAGCTTAAATCAATAATACACAAATATTAATATTAAAAATCATTCGTATCGGTAGAGATTACATGATTAACAGAATACTCACAAGTAACACATCAAACCCATTAAAGGAATACATAGAATAACTAATATCCATAACGTCTTAAAACCAATAGATTTACTCGATTTACAAACTTCAATAATTGCAATTATTTCAATTACAAACTATATAAAAGAAAATTTATAATAAATTGAATGTTATCGACTTTTTTTTTTACCATATGCTATTAATGATACATACAATTATTAATCCAAAAAGAATGAGACTATATTGAACTAAAGTTAATTCTGTCATATTTAATATATTTCTGAAAATTGCAGAGAAGATTTTCGAAATATTAAAATTATAAAACCATATTCAAATGTCTGTTTTTTTTCTTTTAGCCACGAATTCTAATGTTTTGATATAAACAATATAAAAAGCCCCAAATGTTTAACCTAATAGGGGAGATAGGTCATTCGTTATAAATATTACGTTGAATTATTTAGCGAATGATATATTGAATAACACTTTACAGATTTTGTTTGGTGCCACGTTGATGTTATTCATTTATGACATTTCGATTAAAAACAATACGGTCGATTCTGAATATAACGAACTCAAAATTTTATAGAAAGTTTTTATAATAGTTCGGTATAGAAAGCGCAATGGGTCCTTAAGTAAACATAGTAATTTTCTCTAGAGAACTTTTTTTCTTTAAGAACCATCAGTTCGTTATAGAAAGTGTTGACTGTATACGTGTTGCAAGCCATAGTTTCAACAAGATTAGAATATCGTTGTGAAAAAATTTGCATTATTGCCAATGATAAGAACGATTAAAATAATGCCAAAATAATACGATAAGGTGCTTCGAAATAGGAGTGTCTTCGATTTTTGTGCTTGTATTTACTGGATCTTGTAAAACCTTAATACAAAGTCTTTAGTTATAAAGGTTTTACATCGGTTATTAACCAATTTACTGCTAAGATATTTGAAAAGCAATTCGAATTTCCGATGGATAAATGGATAACGGTAGGAACACTAAATATAATTACACTAATGTTAAGGTCTAAAGGTCTAACATTAAATTCCAATACACATATCTGTTACGCGAATATGCAATGGATATAATTATATTAAGGTAAAATTTTTGATAATGAATCGAATAAGCAAATTAAGAAGTAATCAAAGTTTGCACAAACGTTATCCTCTATACGATTAACTAATAAACGTGACGATGCTCATTTATTTACTATAATCAATCAAATCAAAATAAGAATTTTACCATTAATATTTTATCAAATGTCGTTATCACTACTTTTAGTTCGTTAATATTCGGTTGTTGCATAATAAAATTATTTGTGCGATCTTTTTAAATACTCAATTAATTGTAAATTTTACCAAGCCAGGATTAAAAAAGATGTAAATTGAAATGATAACTCACATATTATTTGATAATTGACCCTCAAAATATTTTCTGCTAAGTAAAATTTATTTATTGAGGCGCTTGAGAACGCCCTTAATTCGTTATCACTAAAGACGCTGGTATGAAATTAAACCAGAGTGGTGAATTAATTTAACCACTATCGCTATTGTTGAAATTAATCGCTCCGCGAAGTGATTGAACCCGTTCAACCCGTCGGGCTGATCAGGGTGGACTGACGGGTATTCCCAGTTAGTGATTTAAGCCGGCTACAGCAGCCGCTGCTAAGCCGGCCTAGCCGGCTTAGCCAGCCAATGTAATATGATCGGCTGGCTAATGCGGCTAAAGATCATATGATTTAGTATATAGTTTGATTCCAATCACTAGTCACACCATTCACCAAGAGTTTCATTGAGGGAGACGGCCTTAGCCAAGTCGATAAATTAGAGTCGACTATAGACACTAGCACTAGTTTTTACAAGAATTCGATTTATAGTATTAAATAGTTGAACTCTTTGGATGAAAAATCATAGAAACTTTTTAATAGTTATATTCTAAAACAATGCGCTATTTTTCTTCTTTAAACTCCTGCCTTTATGCAAAGGAGGACTTATGTTACCTACCTTCCGTATAGACATATCAAATATATCGATATCATTCCTTTTGATACTTTTTTGATACGTATTTGATAAGCTTAAGTTAATTAAGAAATTGATGGGACAAGTTGATGCCAAAAAAGTTCGAGACGCTCAAAATGTACAACAATACTCGCGGGTAACCCGAGTACGTAGAACCCACAGGGTCCAATCACTAATCGTGAATCTATCTAAACGTTACAAGACAAATAAAAAAGGAAAAAATTTCTTCAGGAACTAGTAAAACTTTTCTAGTTCTTTAAGATTCTTCCCTTTTAAATTTAATTGTCTTGAAACATTGAAACTAACAATGCCAAAGTAAGCAGTAATCGTTAAAATCGGGCGTATATTTGATGCACTTGCTACATAGAACGGTTACTGACGCGTTCTTGACATATGTACCTTTTGATGCACTAAATTAGTTGTTAAAAAAAACCCTGCCTTTATTCAGAACTGCATACATAACAAATATAAAATTAATAAATCATTTTAATAATTTAGTCGATAATCTCGGTATGCCCAAATAATATATACGTATCGATATCTTTTTAAGGTTTGAAACAAAATATTCCGGAGAATTACTACATTACATACATAAATTTACTACCAAACTCGTGGCATATTTAAATCTAAGTGGGAAGGATCATCTCTGTAATCTTAAATCTTAGCTCCTCTTACATTAACCTACGTTCGTAGCTAATACGCGACACATTCCTTCTCATATTAAAAGATCTTACCATGATTAGGCGATCTAACTTCAAATACCTAGCATTAACCTTGGTTGTAATATACCTCCTTCATTGGTTATTTACAACGTTTGATCCACAACTAGATTTGTCTGAACTACCATCACCCGAAAACGGTTTGAAGATAGTTCCATTACCACCAAACGAAAATCCTGGACATCCTAAACAAAATTTATCTAGACAAATAGGAAAAGCGAATGCATGCTTTGTAATATTGATTCGAAATGGTGATTTGCATGACTTTAGACCGACGATGAGACAACTCGAAGACAGATTTAATCGTCATTATAACTATCCATATGTGTTTTTGAATGATGTTCCGTTCACCGAAGAGTTCAAGAAATTTACGAGTGCTCTAACTAACGCAAAAACTGAATATGGTAATTACGTTTAAATATTAAAATTAGAATTAATATTGATATTAGAAATAATTAATTAGATTAAACTATCGCTGTGAAATATGTTACAAATATTTTATCAAATATTTTATCATAACATATGATCAGGTTTGATTCCGGAAAAACACTGGAGTATTCCGAGCCATATAGATAAGAAACTTGTCGAACAAAATTTAGAAAAAATGAGAAATGAAATATTATACGGTGGTAGTTTACCTTATCGTCATATGTGCAGGTAAGTTAACTATTTGAGCTCTTTTCACATCCACTATTTATCCTAACATAAATTTTTTGTTTTATTCAGATTTGAATCTGGGTTCTTCTTTCGACACGAATTGTTGGATAAATATGATCACTATTGGCGTGTCGAGCCTGGTGTTCAATTCTATTGTGATATCGATTTTGATCCATTTGTTTATATTAGAGATCGTGATATTAAATACGGTGATTACTTTTTACTTTCTCTTTTTAATCTAATATTTTATATATTGTAATGCTAATGAATAATTTTACTATTTTTTAATTTTAGCTTTCACTGTCTCATTGTATGAATACCCAAAAACTATTCCTACCCTCTGGAATACTGTCAAAGAATTTATCAAAGAATATCCACAATACATTGAAAAAGATAATCTAATGGATTTTATATCATCAGATAACGGCGAAACGTATAATTTGTATGTTTGTTAGAAATTTCTACTGCGAATCAAATCTCTTTTCGGCTACTCTCTCTTGCATGAATAACGTTTATTAAATTGTTTAACTATTTAGATGCCATTTTTGGTCAAACTTTGAAATCGGTGATTTGAATTTCTGGAGAGGTGAAGCATATACACAATACTTTAATTACCTCGATAAAAAGGGTGGATTCTTTTACGAACGGTTAGCTTTTTACCTTTATTGATAATAAAATGAATAAAGGAACACATCGTCAGTTTGGAATAAAATAATTACAACTCTAATTAAATAATAAATAATGCGTTCCTCTATTTATTATTCTGTGTTGACCTTCCGTACTCATTATTTTATTTATAATAGTTGGGGTGATGCACCTGTTCACTCAATAGCTGCCGCTCTTTTCTTGAAGAAACACCAAGTACATTTTTTCAATGAAATAGGATATAAGCACGAACCTTTCACCCATTGTCCTAAAGATGAAAAATTACAACTTAGATGTCATTGTAATCCCGATGACAGTTTTGGTAAGATAATTAAAAAAAAAAACTTTATAATCATTTTTGTCCATTATTAGAATATAATCTAATTTAACTCATTTCATAGATTTTGATGGGTATAGTTGTACCGGAAAGTGAGTATTTTATATATTTTAGATAATCGATTAGTTTTTAGTTCTTATTAACGTATTATATAAATCAATTTTTTAACAGATATCTCGATTTGATATCAAAATCAAAACTTGAAAAACTTCAGGATAATAAGTAATATTTTTTAATGGGTGTCAAATAAAAGTTTCATAAATTTGTATTATTAATTTTAAATAAGTTATTTCAATATTGTTATTTTTTAAAATATTATAATGGATTATCGTTGGTTATATAGAAGCATCTGTAAAGGTTTTTTTTTTTTTTGAATAGAATAATTAAATTATTTAAATTATTTTTAATTTGAATATTGTAATATTGTTAGAAAACAAATAATTTGTAATTTGATCTCTTTTTTGAGGCAGTTTTTTTACGTGTCGTTTTTATTAAATCCTATTTTATATACAGAGTAAACTAAACCTGAATATAACTAGAGATTGTAAAAGCATTTTTAACATTTTAACTCAGATTTATTTATACAGTGCCCTACTAAAAGTCATGGTGATTTTTGGCGATAAACGAGGTCAACACACTAACCAATAAATTTATAACTATGAAAATCAACTAAAAAAGCTGCAAAAGCATTTCAATTAATATTCTATTATTTATGTTAGTGCATTTTCTAATTCTGTTAAATCTGTAGGTAAGGATTCTTTATAATACGCACGTTTTCTAAAATTATCTAAAATCATTGGTGGGGGTAAAAGTGAAACTTTTTCAAGCCATTCAAAATGATAATTTTATTCGGTTAATTATTGTGAAGGATTATCAAAATTTCCCTTATAACGACTTTATTCTTAATCATTAATTTCACTTTTAACTAACATCATTCCTTTCTTTTAAATTTTCCCGAATTTCTTTTTAGCCGACTTCAAATATTTAACCATTAATTTCACTTTAACTATCGTCATTCCTTTTTTTTTATTTTTATATCATATCAGTAAAACTGTCCCTAGTGGCGCATATATAATTGTGTTTACTTTTGCATATGTATTTCGATGTTGTATATAATATACACGATATATTAATACCTATATGATCAATACGGAAATTTTTACGTTATCTGTCGCGGATCATAATGAAGTCGGATTACAATGAAATTTGGAGTTTTTATTAACCTTCTAAAACCCACTTATACTTGTTTAATATAAATTCTACCCTTAAAGCTGACCCTGACGCTAAAAAAAAAACTACAAAAATGCACTTCAAAATTTTGTATTTTTCGGTGGCTTGTCTATTTTACACTATACAAAGTTTCATTTTAGGGTTGTCTGTAATAATATCGAGAGTGAGATTAAGAAAAATTATAGGGAGACGGTTTTAGTGGTTAAAATAATAGGGTAGGAATTGGACTGTTCAGTCTTGTCAACAGCACCATCCGTGAATGTACTCCCAACTATGACACCTACAATTTCGCCTTCTTTTAACCACATAACTCTCCTTAAAGCTCTAACAGTTTCTGGGCCTGTAATTAATCGATAATATTTTGTGTAATATATAAATTTTATAATAAAATTTATATCATTTACCTATACGATTATGCCGATTTTTACATTAGAAAAATTTTTTTCTTCTAATTTTGGTTTCAACGTCATAATGTTGTTAGTCAAAATTTGTTTAAAATGTCTAAATTAAGGTTTATTTATTTTTTTTAATAATGATTTTTTAAAAATTGACAAAGTCAAAATTGTCTAAATTCAATTTGTCTAAATGCCTAAATGTCTAAATAATTTCGACTAACAACACTACAACGTCAACACCTCATAGGAGGACTTTCGTTTAATTGGCAATTACCCGGGTAACTTACTTATACACTTTAGAGTACTTTTTAAGAACGCGACGTTTCACTAATAAAAAATCGCCGTAAAAGTCATTCTTAGTTTTAAACGAACGTTAATATTCACCATATAAAAGAATCTAAAAAAGAATCTGCCTCCTAACTTACTTAGAAGACAGAATATACCAACGCATATTGGATCTCGTGAAATTATACCGTAGAGTGAAGGTAACCGGAAATGTGTTTAAGTTGAATAGGTCCAAGCTAGTTAATAGTTGAAGATCCGGGTTTAATGTTTAAATTTGAACAGTTTTTGTAATGTATTTGGGCTTGTCAGTCGTAAATTAGAGTTTAGCTTATGTCTTGTAAATTCTTTAATGAATTAGGGTTTATTAGTAATGAATATCACATTTACTTACTTTACGCGTATCTATCTATTCTCTATGTATATGTAATAAATTTTTTTGCATGTATTTATTAGTTTGTAAGCTTCTTTATATGAAGATTTTTTTTGGTTCCTAGTAGTATTAGAATGATAAAATTCTTAATTATCATTAAGTTTCTATAAGAATGATAATCTTTCCCAGTATCGCCACCAAAATTCTACCGACACGTAACCATATTTGCGACGTACCAAAAAATCTTCAAGTTCGTTTAAATTAGGTTAGCATTTGTATTTGAATTAGGTTTTAGCATGATATATAGTAAAATCTCAAGGAAAATTTTTTGTTATAACATTAAAGGTGGTTTCTTATGCTAGTTTTTAAGTTACGAACGTTTGTTTTGAATTTTCCTGCTCGTATTACGTTACACCCTGATCTTGAAATATGATTGGTTTGCGCCACAAAAATATCACATGTTCATAAACTTTGATGGTGATACTAGAGAACACTTGCAAGGGATGAAATTATATAATATATAGTCTCATACTCTGCTTTCACTGTGATAGTTCTTTTAATTTGATCTAGATCTAAATTATATTTATTTTTGCTTTGTGTTTGATTTTTTTTTTGGTATTAAGGTGATCTCTTTGATCTTTTGACTTTTATTAATAACTTATTGGTAATGTAATTCTATGAACTATTACAGGAGAGAGTACAATTGGCTATACATGTAATTTTTCTATATTACCTATTTAAAGAATCTACCTGAAGGTTCTTTACCAATTGTCATATCTAACACTTCTGCTTGGATGTTTTACTTTAAACCCTTTGAACCTGTAATCTGTATTAACTCATTAGGTCATACTCAGATGCTCAGATTATCATCTTAATCTTAAGATTAATTTATTCTTGAGGTAAATCTTCCAGAGCCTTCTGTATTCATTTTTACAATTAATTTAAATATTGTTATAATAAAATCAATACTTGTAATTAGAGTTATATTATTTAATCATAATGCTTTTGTAGAGTTCATATAAATCTTAATATTTATTTTATAGCATAATCTCAGTACTTTAATATATTCCTGTTTTTTTTATCTGTCTTTTTATCAAACTCCCAATTTAAATAGTTCATATTAAATTATAATTAATTCATCAATATATCAGATCAGTCTAATATTCTTTTTTTTTAATTCATTTTAATAGCTTAATTAGTAGTACCTTTAAGACTTCTAACTTAAAAATTCTTACCTATTTAGTTATTATAACCAAGTATTACAATCTTGGTATTTGTTTTTTTAGACTAGTCTTTACAGTAAGGCTATTGAAGATCTGACTATCTCTTTACTTAAATCTTTTCAAATAAATTTTTTGTTACTTAATTTTAACAGATTTATATAGATATAAAGACTTATCTAGTATTTGCACTGTCTGATTTGTCAATTTGTATTTTTTTATATAACAAGTTACATAGATGCTATATAACTTGTCAGTTATACTAATACAATTATCATTACAGATATTCTAATCTAATCATTAGTAACAGTTATTATAATACAAAAATTATATAAATGATTATCTAATTTTCACTATTGATGAAATTTGAACATCCAATCTATCACTTGGAGAATTAATAATCTGACTATTTTACTAGGTTATCACATTTCTTATTTAATTTTTAAATTTATTTATTTTAATTATAATTATTTTGTTTTTTTTTTCTTTTAATGATCTTGCTAAGATCTTTCTTATATTCTATATTTTTGAACTAATGTTTTTAATGTCTTTAGTTACTGGATCTCAAACTTTTTCAGTTTGTACTTTTAAACTTTTTAGAAACAATTCATTATACTGACCTCTATCAGAATCAAAAGGCTTTATTAGACTCTGTCTAGAATCAGCTATCATCATAAGTTTATATAGTATCTCTTATTGTTAAACTTTTAGTTTCACATTATGTCTCATAATTTCAGTTATTCCAAATTAGGCTCTAACTTATGTTCATCATCAAGTAACTTTTCAATTGCAGGTTACTTGTCTTTTCTAAAAATAAGTTCATCTAATGATGTTTTGAGTCTCTAATATTATTGTATTACAGTTCTCTATTTTAAAAATACATCTTTATAATTATTGTTACAGGGTTGCAGCCTTCTTGGTACAATACAACCAAGTAACAAGGTCACCCAGTACAGTGATTGACTATTGC
>CAJVQA010003587.1:0-19147 GCA_910591915.1 Cetraspora pellucida | reverse complement strand
AACATTGTAGGCCTTATCAAAAGCAAGAATATAAAGACAGAAATAGTTAAAGTTAAAAGCTATAGTGAAGATAAGTGGAATGATAGAGCAGATTCTCTTGCAAAAAAGGAGTGACTTGCGGAAATCTAATACATGCAGAAAAGTTTATATGTAATGGAATAGAGTACCACTTAGAGTAGGAAAATAAGAAAGTTGATATACTAGTAAGACTTCTGTGTAAAATAATAATAAATGTCAGAATTGGAGCCAGTTGGAGAGAAACAAATTTAATAAAAGCACTAGAGCCAGAAACAGAAAACATATTACATAATTGGACAAGTTTTTGGAAAGAGATGAACAGAACAAGAGGAGTTTACTATACATTAAGGAAACTCAGCACGAGAAGAGCTACAGCAATCAAGTGTGTAACAGACAAACTGCCAACACTCGAAAAGCTAAACAGAAGAAGACCAGAAGTATATACAATGGCAGAATGCCAGGTGTATCAAGTTGGAGAAAAAGAAATACAAGCACATCTGGCTAGCTGTAGAAAACAAAAAAGTCTGTGGAAGCGAATTCAAAAAGTTGCAACAGCAACAGCATGGAATGGGCTTAAAGAAGAAGAAAAGAATAGAATTCTATCATGAGTTCTATATGAAACACTATTTGGAAAATCAGAAGCTGAAAAAATTGAAAATAGAAAAGTGCTGATAAAAGGACTTATGAAGGTAAAAGTAAAAAAGAAACTCGAAAGACTCCTAAGTAAGCAGTCAATACAGAAGTATATAAATATAGCAACAAGAACAGTGTGAAACACTTTTTACGACCAAGTATAGAGAGTTCGATGTGAGAAAACACAAGATTGGAAAAAGAAAAATAATATAACAAACAAGATGAAGAAAGGTGTTCGTACAAAAGAAAAAATAAATAAAGAGAAGAGAAAAAATCAACAAACAAGAGAAGAAGAAAAGAAAAAGAAAATAGAGAAAGTGAACCAAATGAAGAAAGAAGCTTTGAAGACAATCAACATGCTTGTCACAGAAGGAAAGAGGCCCTTCTGATATAGCTTTAAGTAGTTAGACGAGCAGTCTATCTCTAACTGAGATAGTGCGACAGGTTGCACTTAGGTACTATAAAGGTGGCCGAGTGATGCTAGACTTAGACATTGGGAAATTCTATGTAACTGTATATGTATATAGTTTCAAGAATCTTAATAAAGTACTAGCATAACTGCTTAAGGTTAAAAAAAAAATAATAAAATAATAATAAAATAATAATAATAATAATAATAAATAATAAAATAATAATAATTTGTTTTATAATAACAAAAAGACTCTTTAAACTCTATAATTAGGTGATATGTTCTGAAATTGAATAATAATTTGACAAATATACAAAAAGAAAGACTAAATGTTAAGTTAGATAGTATTTAATTATATAAGAACTTTAGTAACTACTACTTAGATGCAGTATAGTAATCAGAATGTTTAAATAAATAGTCTTCTAATAGATTATAAATATAACAACTAGTGTAGAACCTTTAGATGAACTACTTAAATAGATAATTAAAAGTTACATATATGTCTAGTTATATGTTTATCCTATATAAGTAATATGTAATATATTAACTAAAAACACAAATAAAGATATTAATTACTGTTAAACATCGACCTTAATAAAAAAAAATTATTAAAATTTATATAATTAAAGAACTAATTACTTATATTACTAAATTTGATTGGATGTAACAACTTAGTGAAGTAGATAGGTTGTCAATCTTTAAGTGACAAATCTAAGGTTCAATTCCTACAGATAACAAAATTTAAAAATTATACTTGTGTTATGATAACTGACTCTTGCTGATTGGTTGGGTTTTGAACATCTGTAATCTTAGATACACCAAGTCAAGCCCCATCTGATATTGGAAGCTCAGAACATCTATGTGAAGTGTAATGTTACATATACATAAAGGAATATGAAAAACTAATGTTGTATAAGGCTTCAGTGCAAACCTGTGATAAAACCACCAGGTATAGAAGGCTAAAAAACTGAGAAAATAGAAACTCATTTGGAAATCCTAAGTAAAGAGATAACACAAACTTTCAATAGTGTCATTGGATTGATAAAAGCCTATAAAACACCTTTATAAGAATTGTCAGATAAACCAGATAACAAGATATATAAAGAAACATATAACCAACCAAACTGCTAAAATCGTCAAAAAAAAAAGATACATAAGTATACTATACCAGGCCATCTAAATTGGAAGTTTGAGGAATCAATTAGTTCCAAGTTGTGACTAGTAAGGAATGATGAAGAAGAAATCAAAAAGATAAATATTAGGATTTGGATAAACTTTACAAAGGTAATAATGATTTAAGAGATAACTCTGACTGCAAGTGTTGATCTTGATCATAGTATCAAACCAGGTTAGCAGTAAAAAAGAATACAACTCACTCTGGTAGGTTTATCTCGAGGATAAAAATAGTCTAAGGATTATAGTCCTATGATTAAAAATGAATAGATCTGAATCTGTAATCTGATGAAATTAATACTATAATCAGATCAGAAAGTTTAAATGAAACATTTAAGCAGGAATGTTAGGTATAACAACTGGTAGAGAACCTTCAGGCAGACTTCTTAAATAGGTAATATAAAAAAGTTATATATATAACTAGTTGTATACTTATCTGATAGTTCATTATAAATACATCTATATAAAACATGTACCGATATAAATATTAATAAAAAGCTACAACCAATGAGGTCACCTTAATACCAAAAAAAAAAAAAATTACTGAATTTGATTTAATAAAATTATTGAACAATTGACATATGAAGTCTGTTTTGAAAAATGACTTTATAAAACTATATAGATTTTATAAATAAAATTAAAATTCTAACCATTCAGTAATTTAATTTCAATAGCCTTTTTTTTGTTTTGTAGAATTCACTAAGCCTTATAAAATAACGATAAACAAAAGGTTGTTTAAATTGAATTACTGAATAACTAGAAATTTTAATTTATATTCATAAAATCTACATAGTCCTGTAATGTCATTTTCAAGGCAAAGACCCCATATGTCCAATTTATATAATTTGACATATGTTTAATTAATTTGATAATTTATTGGACATTGTCCGGTCCAAAAAATCAGTAGAATTAATTGGACATTGACCATTGAATTTATTTGAATACCAACTCTGTACGTACTTAGTTGACAAATTGTACTACAAATATAGCAAAAAAATTTAAAACTCTTATCAACTGTCAAAATGTAAAGACGATATGTCAAAGGAAACAATAGAGTAGATCGTATACAAAACTAGATATACATAAGTACCAGACAACTCTTCCAAGAAATAAATCATAACGATGTAAGATTGTTAAATTAAATTTTTTTTCTGAACGTTGCTATATTTACTACACATCTAGATTGACATCGATTCTTTTTAGCAATTTTACACAAAATGTACTTTTTTAGTTTAGCAATTTTTTCATACGTATTGCAAACTGACCGACTTACTGGTAGTCTAATGATTAAATTACTAATCATGAATAATAAGCATTCCTTTAATTATTGTTATTGTCATCATGGGGTCAGGATTATTATTATCATTATTGTTATTATTGGGACAAATTGTAGTAACGGTATCTCAAAGCATATTGTGGCCTAATTCTAATGTTGGATAGTTCTAATGCTGGTCATGTTGGTATATAATATCACGTGTTCATTGGTATATTTTCATATTTTCATTTTGTAGCATATAACGCTTTGTAGCCTAAATTTGGTTCAATATGTAGGGGATATGATATGAAAGAGAATACATTTTTATACGTCAATCATAAATTGTGGTTATAAATTCACTTATAAAATTTGAGCATTTAATTAATTATTTACACTTAAAGAAAGCAGGTTGGACCAATTGAACCATTTTATTTCACCAAACATGTAGAATCCGATTGGGACTTTTAAAGTTCAATATCAATTCAGCTATGTGTAAACTGGACTTACTGGATAAAGAAGTTTATGATTAGTGACCAAATTAACTAAACTATAATATGTATTAAAGTTTAAATTGATTTTTTTAAAACTAACACTAATATATATTTTTAATGCACCCCTTCGATATGTGTTAAAAACGTGCATTTAAAGAATCTAGACATGGAATGCATTTAGAAGGGGTTTACATCTGCAACAATGATGCTTTTGGTAAATAGACATGCGGTAAAGAACGAGAATTGTTTATTGTTATCCATAAAGATTTAACTAAAAATATCAAAAGTGGTTCGATTAATAGAAATAGAAAAATCTGCAGGGCTTGTAAAATATATCGATATGTAAAATAGTGGGAATTCAAGAAATTCGTTCCTAAAAACAGGAAGCCTTGTAATACAGGCAGGCACATAGCAACAAAACATTTAAAATGATATCTCCAAAAGTACCCAAGCACGAATGCTAACTATTAACAGCAAAATTCAAATTACAAAAATCTTTTATAAAGTCAAAAAAGAAAGTCTTTGATGATTTTTACATATGAACCAACGAAAATTAACCAAAAAAATAGCAAGAAATAACAAGAAATAGCAAGAGTAAATGTAATTTCATGATCAAGATTTATCAAGATTTGGTAGACGCTCATTGTTAAACTCGTCGACGTGTAAGGTGAACATTTTGTTTGTAAGACCTAATAATCAACGCCACGCATACTTTTACCCCCGAGCCAGTAATGCAAAACACAGTTGGGCAAGGTTGTGGGATGCAAATATTTATTGTACCTACAATGAATTTTAAATGAGTTACCAGATATAGTCGTTTTTTGATATAAAAGAAATTCGAACCCTTTGTGGATCACTTCCCATGTTGAAATGATGAAAATATGAAGGTGACACGACTAATTTTTTCTTGTCTGATCTAGTAATATGAAATTAACAGTTTTGGGAAGGTCGCAGTTTGATAAGACAATTAAAGTATTAAATATTGTTATATCATAATCTGTTGATATCGTTTTTACGCCATGTCACGATTAATGGTTAAGAAAAAAAAACTGATCGTCAAAGGCGTTGTGTATCACTAACTTTATACTTAGTTTTTGTATTACCTGTGAACTTCCGGATTTTGCCGACCTGTATTGTTGTGTTGTCCCTCAAATTTTCTTTTATAAACGGCTCCAGTTCGCAAATTTTTTCTCTAGGTTCTTTTAGCTTACTTTCCCTAACATAAGTGAGCACAAACCAACCCCCAAAATATTTCTAAAAAAAACGAAGTATCTATAGTGAAGCTTCCTCTTCTCTATATTTTTAATACATACACTTCACATTTATCTACTTTTTTTTTAAATCAAATAAACGCTATTATTAAACATGCGTGAGTGTATCTCTATCCACGTCGGTCAAGCCGGTGTTCAAATCGGTAACGCTTGCTGGGAACTTTACTGCCTTGAACATGGTATCCAAGTAAGTATTCTCTTTCAAAACACTGAAAAGTGGCGTTATAACGCGTGTTTATTTTTTTTGCCATCTTACCTTTGTATATTATATATATATTCGTTTATCATATACGTTGATTAATATAGTTTTATATAATTTAATATTAACAAATTTTATTTATTTCATTTTAGCCTGATGGTCAAATGCCATCTGATAAATCCGTTGGTGTCTGTGATGATTCATTTAACACCTTTTTCTCTGAAACTGGTGCTGGTAAACATGTTCCCCGCACGGTGTTCGTCGACTTGGAACCTACCGTCGTTGATGAAGTTCGTAATGGTACCTACCGTCAATTGTTTCACCCTGAGCAGTTGATCACTGGCAAAGAAGATGCTGCAAATAATTATGCCCGTGGTCATTATACCATTGGAAAAGAAATTGTTGATCTTGTCCTCGATCGTATTCGCAAACTCGCTGATAACTGTACTGGTCTTCAAGGATTTTTGGTTTTCCACTCCTTCGGAGGTGGCACTGGTTCTGGTTTTGGTGCTTTGCTCTTGGAACGTCTCTCCGTTGATTACGGCAAAAAATCTAAATTAGAATTCTCTGTTTATCCTGCTCCCCAAGTTTCAACTGCTGTTGTTGAGCCTTATAATTCTATTCTTACTACTCACACTACGTTGGAACATTCGGACTGTGCTTTCATGGTTGATAATGAAGCTATTTATGATATTTGCCGTCGTAATCTCGATATTGAAAGACCTACCTATACGAACTTGAATAGATTAATTGCTCAAGTTGTCTCTTCCATTACTGCTTCTTTACGTTTCGACGGTTCCTTGAACGTCGACTTGACTGAATTCCAAACAAATCTTGTCCCATATCCTCGTATCCACTTCCCCTTGGTTACTTACGCTCCGGTTATTTCATCTGAAAAAGCTTATCATGAACAACTTACCGTTGCTGAAATCACCTACTCTTGCTTTGAACCAAACAACCAAATGGTTAAATGTGATCCCCGTCATGGCAAATATATGGCTTGTTGTCTTTTATACCGTGGTGATGTCGTTCCTAAGGACGTCAACGCCGCTATCGCTACCATCAAGACTAAACGCACTATCCAATTTGTCGATTGGTGTCCTACCGGTTTCAAAGTTGGTATTAATTATCAACCTCCAACCGTCGTCCCTGGTGGTGATCTTGCTAAAGTTCAACGTGCTGTTTGCATGTTGTCTAACACAACTGCCATTGCTGAAGCTTGGGCACGTCTTGACCATAAATTCGATTTAATGTACGCTAAACGTGCTTTCGTTCATTGGTATGTCGGTGAAGGTATGGAGGAAGGTGAATTCTCTGAAGCTCGTGAGGATTTGGCTGCCTTGGAGAAGGATTACGAGGAGGTGGGAACTGATTCTCTTGAAGGTGAAGAAGAGGAAGCTGAAGAATATTAAGTGAATCAAAAATATTAAGTGATCAAAATTACAAAGTAAAATTATTGAAATTATGCCGAGTATGCATTTTTCTATAGACAATAAAGTTCTTTTTCTTTTTTTTATGCTTTGTAATTTTTTTTACGCTTTGTAATTTTTTTTTACATGCTTGTATAATTCATGTTCCGAATTAATATAAGTCATTTTTAATTGACATATGTTATATCATGATCATTAATGATTATGATAACAATTAAAAAATAAAAATAAAATCAAAATTTAAAAAATTATTTCAAATATTTATTTTAGTGTTACTTTTACATAATCATACCGCAGACACTGTTTTTCTGCAATGTTGTTTGGATCGTGTATTCGGTCACGTCAAATTTTGAGATAAATGTGTCAAATAGAATAATTTCTATTTGTTAGCACCTAGCTGTTCCAATTTGTTGACAATTCGTTGGGTACGTTTATCTCTTTTCAACTTTATAGATACTATGTAAAGTTGTTTGGGATGAACTTTCAATTGGCAAGTAATTTGCTTAAAGAACAAATTTGTGAACAACCATTATAATTTTTACTGTTAATAATAATACTTTAATTACCGCAACTTATAAAAAATCTCACATTTAATCTTCAGATTTTTATGTGTACTTGGAAGAGCGTCAAGTCATGATTATATGTTATCATTATATTCCAATCGGTATAAATTTTAGGGAGAATCTATCAACATTCATGGCTTAACAAAAAATATTCTTTGCATAATTTACTTTATATTATGACCTTAATATAAATAAAAATCCGGATATTGTCACCGATATGACAAGTAGATTATTTCTAAATTTTAAAATGACTCAATTTAAAAATCAATATGAATCGTGAATTGACACATAATGTAAATACTTATCATACTAGTTTTTACTAGTTTTTACTAGTTTTATACAAATAAGCAATTAACGAAATATAGTTCATCCATGTCAATAAATAAATTATTATATTGCTGTATTGACTCAATGTAAAAACGCTTATCGCGGTTTGCAAATTGATGTGACTTTTGATCAAATTTGTAGATCCCTGCATACCCGATTGTCGATTTTACGTGATTTTATGTGATTTATGCAATTTCCCGACAATTATCTGATCAGATTCGATGATTTTTTT
Source organism: Cetraspora pellucida (assembly GCA_910591915.1). Taxonomy (NCBI): domain Eukaryota; kingdom Fungi; phylum Glomeromycota; class Glomeromycetes; order Diversisporales; family Gigasporaceae; genus Cetraspora; species Cetraspora pellucida. The sequence goes on along the minus strand of CAJVQA010003587.1, from coordinate 11,146 downwards.
TTTTATTTGAATTTTATGAATATATTGAATCCAAATAAAAAAAGATTCATCGAATTTGATCAGGTGGTTACTGAGATATCATCGCTCAAAGTTGTTTTTTAAAATGTCAAAAATAGAAGTTGCGCCAAATTTTTATAAAGTTTGAGCGAAGATATTTCAGCAACCATCTGATTGAATTCGATAAAATTTTCTTTATTCGAATTCTATAGATCTACAGAATTTAAATAAAAAAAATCCTCAAATTTGATCAGATGGTTACTGGGATATCTTTATTAAGAATATCAATTAAAACTCTGAATTTTTCTAAAGTTTGAGCAAAGATACCTCAATAACTATCTGACTAAATCTGATGAATTTGATCAGGTGGTTACTGAGATATATTCGCTCAAAATTTATTAAAAATATCAAAATGTCAATCAAAATAGAAGCTGTATCAAATTTTTCTTAAAAGTTTGAGCAAATATATTTCAGCAATAATCTGATCAAATTTGATGAAATTTTTTTTATTTGAATTTTTTGAATTCATAAAATTCATATTAAAAAAAAATCATCAAATTTAGTTAGATAGTTGTTAAGGTATCTTTGCTCAAGCTTTAGGAAAATTTAGAGGTTTAATGATATTTTTAATGAAGATATCACAGTAATTATCTGATCAAATTTAATAATTTTTTTTTTATTTAAATTCTGCAGATCTATAGAATTCGAATAAAAAAAATTTTATTAAATTTAATCAGATGATTACTGAAATATCTTCACTTAAACTTTATAAAAATTTGGCACAACTTCTATTTTTAATATTTTAAAAAAACAACTTTGAGTAATGATATCTCAGTAACCATCTGATCAAATTCAATGAATCTTTTTTTATTTAGATTCAATATATTTATAAAATTCAAATAAAAAATTTTTCATCAAATTTGATCAGATAATTGTCAGAAAATTGCATAAATCATATAAAATCATATAAAATTAACAATTAGGTATATAGAGATCTACAAATTTGATCAAAAGTTACATCAATTTGCAAATTATAATAAATAAAAACTAAGAGTACAAGTTATGAAATTTTGGTACGTATGCAAATTTAATTATTATTAATATATTTATTAAAAATTAATAAATTTTAAAAATAATTCAGATGCATTAATCAAAGATCTGGTTTCAAAAAGATTTAAAAGAAACTTATACAGTTTCTAAATATACAAGCAGCATGATAATTTATGAGTGTAGTAGCAAAAATAGCATGTAATTGCAAATATTGTTTCAAGAATCTTAATAAAGTATTAGCATGTCTGCTTAAGATTTAAAATAATAATTTGATTTATTGAAAAACTTAAAGAATTATTTAGAAATTGTTTCAAGAAGTTTATTAATGTTAGATATGTAATAGATTTATAAGTTTTGTTATAGCATAATTATTTTAATTTTTTATTAATGCAAATGTAGTAAAAATTACATTATTCCTTCAAAATACTTTTTATTAACTTCTATACAATGTTGAAGTTGATTACATCAACTATTAAAAGAATTTTCATATTTCTGATTAGTAATTATATTTAGTATTGAATTTATAATACATGTAAGGTTTTCAATTTGTTTAAACTGTCAACTGAACAATTCTTTTTTTAATTTAGAGAACAAAAAAAAGTTATATACTACTAAGTTTGAACTATAAAATGGGTAGAGCAGTAAAGTAATATGATTTTGTTTTAAATACTTTTTAACAATAGTTGCAATATATGAAGAAACATTATTGTAATGAAGTATGATATTTATTATAATTTGTTTTTTTTTTTTATTTTTAAAACTTTTAAAACTTTGAATAATATTTTTAATGATCAAAACAACTTGTGACCAATTTTTTTCTTTTTAACTTATTGTTTATTATTTTCTTTAAATAATATAATAAAATAATAGATTTAAGTTTTATTACTAATTATTATTTTATTAAAGTCTTTTTGTAATTTTTTCAACAGTTTCTTTAAAACTTTAATCTGTTTTTTCTTTTGTTTATCAGTAAGGATATGTAGAACCCATTTTGTATACATTTTGATTATATTTAGTTTCTTAATAAGTATGCTAGTAATTCTAGTTTAAGAGATACTAATAAGACAGACAAGTTTTTTAGTAGTAGTATAAGGGCTTCAATTATCAAAATTTTGATTTTGGCAATGTTTTGATGAGTAGTTGTTTTGTAGAGGCACCTAAGGTGTAATTTGTTTTCAATAATTTCTTTTTTATTATCAAATACTTTGACTTAGTGTTTAATTGTATGTTTTGACAGGTTATAGCTTCTTTCAGTAGTATCCAACTTAGCATAGATATTAGATACTATTATACTATTTTTTTAGTAAATGTAAGTATAGTAATACTAATACTAATAACTCATTTTTTTGTAATAATTTTTAAGGATGTTTTTTAAAAAAAATTCTTATCAACTTTTATATAAAATGCATATCTATTTTTTTATAAGTAGTTCATGCAACATCAGAGTTCATTATATAATTTTTTTTTGACTAAATCTTGATTAATATTAAGATATGACATATATAATAAACCTTTTGAATCTATCTACATAATAAAGTTACATGTTAAAATTAATAATAAAGCTTCTAAATTTTATTAATTAAAATAAAAAAATTTATATTTAAATGCACAAATTAAAATTTTACTAAAATTGTTATAAAAAGTATTATAATTTTTTAAATATAATTTTTGCAGAAAGTTTTTAGTTAAAAAATAATAATAATAATTAAAAAAGAAGTGTAATAAATAAAATAATTATTTTAAAATTTTATATTTTTTAAAAACAATATTTAATTGATTATTTTGAAATAGTAAACATGTTAATATTGCTAATATAGTTAATTAAATAACTACTTTAATATATATATATAGTGATAGTAATTAGCAAAGATTATATCTTTTTGCAAATACAATAATATAGAATCATATCTAGTCTAAAGCATTAAAAATATTATAAATTCTTTTATTAATATTATCAAATAATAAGAAAGAAATTAACTCAAGAAAGAATAATTAATATAAAAATAACTCAAATATGTTTGGTATTACAAAATCTCAAATGCAGTTATTTTAATACATTTTTAGAAATTGGAACTCATAAAATTAAAATTTTAAATACACAAAAATTTAAACTTTATGAAAACTTAATTACATATATACTGTTTATTTTTACTATTATATATAAATTTTTTTATGAAATAATATCCTACTATTAAGGATTAATTACAGTTTATAACTTTAGTCTTCATATTAAAGTTAATAATCATTATAAGAAATTAGTTTTGAAAATTCTACAAGTAAATTAATTTTTTCTTATCATATTAATAAAAAATATTAATAATTCAAAAAACAGTATTTATTAAAAAAAAAAAAATTCTTTTTGCTAATCACTAAAACACAAACTTATAAAAAAGAAAATCATATTTTATACAAAAACCAGTATCAAAATAATAGTTAGAGATTTAGATAAAAAGAAAGAGTAATTAAAACAGACCTAGTAAGTGCAACAATAAGAAAAATAAAAAAATATAGCAAGTAGAAAGAAGACAAACTTAATAAAACAGCAATCAAAAAGAAAACTTTAGAAAAACATCATTGATCTGGAATTGTAGATTGTTTTAGACTATGTGAACATATGAGAAAACAAACAAGTATATACAGAAATAGGCAGGATAAACATAAGAATTACAAAATGTATATGATAGAAGCATTTAGAAATAGTTATACAAGCACAACCAAATATCAATATAAATAAAACCAGAAGAGTCTATAATACTAAAGTTAGTAAATAAAAGGGCAGAAACAGTACTAAAACTTATAAATAGTAAAGAGTTAGAATAAAAACTAGCAAACAGAAACAATTACTTTAATATAAGAGATATAGTTGCAGCAGCATTATGAAAGACAGACTTAATAGAGACAATAATGCTAAGAAAAATCTATAAAGTAATAATTAAAATAGACATAAAAGACTCAACTAGTATAGAAAAATAAGCAGAAAAAATAAATCATGTAAGCCAATATTCAATAGCAATAAAAAGTATAAGCAGTAAAAAAAACTAAATAATGTTAAAAGAAGAAGTAACCATATCAGAAATGTATATGAAAAAGATAAGACAAATAACAAATATAGTAAATATAATAATAGAAAAAAAAAAACTATAACAAAACACAAGTAAAGAAGAAAAAGAACAATAAAAGAGAAGAAGAAATAAAGAAAACATAAAAGATACAAAAGACACAAGTATAATAATGAAAACAACAATAAACAAATATATAGAAGAAGAAATTAAAGCATTAAAGACAAATGTAATATAGTAAGATTGTCAAAACATAATAGTAGCAATTAGAAGTTAAAAAGAAAAAGAAAAAAAGAAAAAGAAATAGAACCATGAAATAAAGAGAAGTAGCTTTATAAAGGTATTATTAGAACAAAATATATGGTCATCTGCAAACAGAGATTATTGCAAAAAACTAATATATATGACAAAAATACCAGCATATAATGTGCTAGGCAGCTCAAAAGAAGAAAGAACAAAGTTTATAAAATGATTACTAATAACTAACAAACATATAATAAAAGTTAAAAAAGTGTTCAAAAAGGGAAATACTTAGATTGTAGTCAATTTTGATTGTAAATACAGTAAAGAAGAAGCAATTAACAAGATTCAAAGAAAGCATAATGACTAGTTTAAAATGATTTCTGATACAAAAAAATATGAAAATAAAAGTGAAAAAGAAAGAAAAAAGAAAACAAAAAAGAAAAAGGAAATAATAAGAGAAAAAAAAGATACAAAAGAGAATAAGGAAATAAAAAACAAAATAAAGAGCCAAAGAAAAGAGAACATGAATACAGAAAGTAAAGAAAACTTAGTAACACTTACATTATAGAACCTACCAAAAGAAATCTTAGAGCAAGAGATCAAATATCTAGTAAGAAAAATAGAAAATATATCTTTATGCAAAATGAGAAGAAGCACATATAAGATAACAGCAGTAATTAAAGTTAAAGAAGAGATTAAACAAATATTTTTATAGGTAATTGTATTAAGAAATAGAAAACTAACAAGAATGACAGTAAGAGAAGAAAAAAAAGAAATAAAAAAGAAAAAAATCAGTTTATAGCAAAACTAAAAAAAATACCAAAAGAAATATCTGAACTAATTCTTCTAAGAGAACTTAAAGTTAGGAAGGCAATAACAGTATATATACTACTGAATAGATAGGAAAAGCCAAGAGATTAGGCAGTAGTATTATTTAAAAACTAAACAGACATGAATATAGCTATCAAGAAAAAAGTTTAATATAACAGAACTTCAATGTTCTGGAAATACAAAATCCAAAGAGACAATAAAAGAATACAAAAAAGCAGCAGTAGCAAAGAGCAAAAAATACAAAAAAATAAAAAGAAATACAAGAAGATACAAACTCAGAAGAAAAACAGGAAAATGCAAAAGACCTAATAAATAAATACAAAAAGAAAATAGAATTAAAAGAAAACAGAAGTAATTGAAAAAATAAAAACTACAAAAACAAAATATAAGATAAAAAGAAATATAGCAACCAAAAACAAAGTCAAGAAAAGACAAAGAAGAAAAAAATAATTCAAAAAGAGCTACAAGAAAGAACCTTACATATTGAAGACATGTTAGGTCTAATATTAGAAAGACTAGAAAACTAGAGAAAAACAGAGAGAAGAATGAGATAGAACAACCTAACTACTTCTAAGAATATTACAGTTGCATCAATAAATATAGACAAAGAGATCAAGAAGTTCTTGCAGAATGAAAAAAAGGTTTTTAAAGGAAAAAAGAAGTAAAAACTCTTTGTTAAGAAGAAAGCATGAATGATAAAGAGAGAAAAAAGTTAAAAGTATAGAAAGAGAATAGAAATCACTAAAAAAAAAAGTAAAATATAAAAAAAAAAATAAAGCTGATATGTTATAATGTTAATAGACTCAAAACCAAGGATTAAAAACTAGAAAATCTATTTAGCTAAGCAGAAGAAGAGGAAATTGCAATAATGAGAATTACTGAGATAAAATTTTTCAAAAAAAGAAAAAAAGTTTTTAACATATATAGCAGACAAAAAATATATAGGTTTTTGAACAAATGCAGCTGAAGATAAAAAGAAAGGTTTAGGCATTGGAATTGTAATTAATAAACAATAGGAAAAGCATATAGATGCAGTTAAAAAAATAATAATACTATATTTCAAACAATTGAAATTAGTTGTAATTATAACATACATACTGTTACTATTATTTGGAAGAGCTATAGTAACATTTCGTTCAATTTAACTCCAATAGTAAACTTAAATAAAAAATTATTATGAGTAGGATAATATAGTACTGTTAGTAAGATGGCTTGTTAATATGGATTAGTAGTTTAATAAAGATCAGTTAACTAATTTATATAGGATCAGGTTACTAATCGATTTAAGTAATAGTTACATTTATGTAATAATTTTAATTTATTGGATCAATTTAATAATGTTATTAATATAATTAATAAAAGAGCAATTAAGGGCATTTACAAGTATTATGTAATTACCTCCACCTCTGGAAATTTTTATTAAAATGACCTAGTATTAACCTAGAGTCAGTCATTTGATTTTAGCTAAAATCACATGACTGTGCTTAAAGGTTATCTATGTGACTTTAGCTAAAATCAATGACTGACTCTAGGTTAATACTAGGTCAGTCTAATAAAAATTTCCAGAGGGGGAAATAATTACATAATACTTGTAAATGCCCTAATTAATAAGTAATATACTAATAACAAATTATAATGATACTTTGAAATAATAAAAGAAATATAACAGATTTTGCAATAAGAGTTATTAAACAGTTTTTATTAAGTAAATAAAGTTTTAACAACAAAAATTATTTAAACACTTAAGCAATCAATTCTTTTATTCTACTATTTAAAACATAAATAAAACTAACTTTTATTAAATGCTCAAAGGCCCTACTTTTATACCTTTTGATTTATTAATAGATATGATAATCAGATATTTTGACTATAAAACTAGTAGTTTCATAACACTATTACTACTTAGTTTTAGTAATCTGTAGTTTTGATATTAAGAACTATTACAGAGTCTGAGTATAGTTATACTAATTCAGGTATAATCTTCAATTACTAAAAGATAAGTATTTACAAATATAGAAAATTCTATATACAATTATAAGGCTTGTACTAATTTTAAGTTTCATACAGTCTATCATACTGTCTAGTATTACACTTTCTTCATGTTGCCATTATAACATACTCCTCTTTTTATTCCTAAGCTCTTATAAAGGATGTTATGCCTTTTAATAATGTTTTTATTTCTTGTTCTCTTACTGCTCAAGCCTCCTCTACTAAGGCTTCAAAGTTCTTATCTGACAACTTGGCTAGAGCACAAGTGAAAATATGACTAAAGGTTAACAAATTATGTACTTCTTTAGTATAGAACAACTGATATATACAGATAGTTACCTTCTATATATAATAATAACCACTTTTAGTAAAGATAATACACATCTTTTCTCAAGCATTAGATCTCTAAGATTTCTTAGCTAACTTTTTTTCAATAAAATAATAACATTGAAGAAGAGTCAACAGATCAAGCTTTTTATTATAAATTCAATTTCTCAAATAAAGAACTTGATCATCTCATGTATCATCTATAACTTTGATTAGAGATTAGATAGGTGCATCTATTCACTATAAGTCATTAAGATACAAGAATATCTTAATGTTCTCAGGAGGTCTGGTAGTTATTTCTTTAGTAAAGTCAAGAGGTACAACTTCTTTTTCTTGATTATAGCATGCAATGCTATCATTAGTAATGCAGATTTCTGCTATTATAGTGTTTTTAATATTTCTTCGAAGTTGGTATACTGTTTTAAGAAACTTGAAGGTAATAGTAAAAAATTTTATAGTTAAAATAAATTTTGAAATTTGAGTTAAGATTCATTGTATTTATAATTAAGAATGTCTTTCTTCATGGAAGATAAAATATATTGTTCTCACTGTTAATATTTAAAAAAAAAAAAATAAAATATATTGTTTTAACCTGTTATTATGCATGATCCTTTTAAGAACTTTTTTGACTAATTCTGATTTGTCAGTACTGGCATGAATAGTTCTTAATTTATATACTCTATTACCAAATATGTCATAAATATAATAAGGTCTTATAAATTATTTTTTAAGCTTAGCACTGTATAATGTTTCTAAGAAGGATTCATGTAGCAAAACCTTGTCTCCAATCTGGTAAGTTTTTGTCTTATATCTCTGATTATAGTAGTTCTTCTGTTTTTGCTAAGAGTTTCTAACATTAATTCATGCTTGTTGTCTAGCTAGGATCAAATTTCCTAGGTGTACCTTAATTTTTCTAAAAATCTGATCTTGAAAATCTATCTCTGTAATGAGTTTAGCAGAATATGTTGAAACTACAGTTTCAACTAGAAGTAATGTATCCTATTCATACATTAGATAGAAAGATTCATATTGGGTCATATTGTAGTGAGTCATCTTATAAGCAAACAAAGCTGCAGAAATAAATTCATCTTATTATCTATTATACTGTGCCACACATTATATTAGAACTTCACAAAGAGTTCTATTAAAACATTCCACTAACCTATTAGTTTAAAGATGATAAGCTATTGATGTTTTATGATGAGTTTTTATTCTTTTATATAGGAAACTTACTAATTTATTACAACAATAAGTTTCCTGGTTTGACAACAACTCACAAGGACTATTATGACAACAAATGATGTTTTCAAAAATAAAAATCACTACAAATTTAGCATTTGCTATTCTAATGCATATGCTTCAAACAACTTGATAAGATATTCAATGGCTATGACAATATATTTTTTACCACCCAGGGTCACAGGAAGAGGACCAACAATATTTATTTTTATTTAATCAAAGGGCTAACTGATTCTAATCAGATAGAAGGACTCTCAGATTTTAGATTGTCTTTTATTTGACAAGAGTCATATGACTCTATATATCCTTTTATATTGTTACTTATTTGAGGCCAAAAGTAATGAACTATAACCTTTTGATAAGTAGCAGTCTTTCCAAAATGTTCTACTAAAGGGTTTGAATATATTGTATGCAATACAGTCTCTGTCTTATAGGGTCTTAATACTCTTAGAGGCTGTTATGAATTATGTAGATTATTCTTATATAATAATTTATTTCTAATAAGGTAATGACAGATTAAATGCTTAATTACCTTTTTAGTAATATTTAGTAAAACCTTAAACTGACTAAGTAATTAATAAAATTTGTATATGTTTCTATTTCTATAAAAATTTATTATTTTAATAAGAGATTTTCAAAAGAAGTATCCAGATATATATAAGTGGGGTTTCTTAATTAATGAAGTTTTATACTAAATTCAGAATAGACTATTAGCATTTAAATAAAATTTTTTAGATTTGTGAATGGTGCTAAATAAGTATTCCTGCAAGGTCAGAATCTATCTGGTTAGTCAATTCTAGGATAGCTGATATGAAAATAATAATTTTAACATCGAATAGTTCATATATAAGATAAAATGAGTTTTATGCAAATAAATGCAGAAATAAAAATCTGCTCAAACTACTGCAAGACATTCTTTCTTAGTGACAGCATTTTTTAACATTTGTCATTGATTTTTTTTTTTTTTTTTTGGAAAAAAATTTTTTTTATTTATTTATTTTTATTATGTACATTAAGCAAACTACAACCATTCTAATCACTCTAATCACTCTGATCACCCTGACCGCTCTGGCTGCCCTGACTGCCATAACTGCCATTAGTATCATCAGCAAGTTAATAAGTGGATGTTCATTCAACTTAAGCATTTATATTTAATGCTCAAAAGACTTGAGAAAAATACAAATAAAATTAAAGCCAGGCTAGATCATCTAAAAAAACATTAAAAAGTACAAGAGAATAATCTCTTTGTGCAAGTGATAGATGTAAGTGTTTTGGGTTAGCAACAATTTAGATCTAGCATGTTTAAGCAGTATATAGTGTCTAGGATCTAGCGTGTTTAAGTGGAATATAGTGTCTAGTATATAATACATATATTGTTTTTTAAAAATATATAGGATGTGTTTACATGCATTGCCAAGCAGCTCTTCCTATATAAAATATATCCTAGTCAAAGTGATTTGAAGGATGCTCTTAAACAATGCCTTGAAGAAAGGTATTCTGAGTTTGTGCATAGTTTAAGTTCCAATCAATATACTAATAAGTTTCATAATAAATGGTTTAGCCCTGTATGTATTGATATTTATCATTTTTTAAAATATATTTCTTTTAATTATGGCTTATTTACTAATTTTTACAATAGCTTTTGCAAAAAATGAAGAACCTGTGAGGTGCATCAGTTCAAAATATAAGGGCAGCAGTCTGGCATGTGTTCAGTTGTGAAAGACTACCATCATTAAAAAAAAATGCTCTACCAGTTGATATAGTAAATTGGAAGCAAAGTGAAGAAGTTTTGGATTGTTATCATGCACTCTTTGAAATGAACAAGGAAGGTGTCTTTTGGATATTAATAATTGTGAGAGCAGCCTTTTCTGAGATTGCTGTACCTATATTCTCAAATAAGCATTGTGCTTTTATACTTGCAGTCTGTGATATTTTACTTAATCCTAAGTCCAAAAGTGTTACATGTTCAGAAAAACATCTTATACATTGTATCAAAAAATATCTTGTAAGTGCTATTATTAATTGCATAATCTTTATTAATAGTAATTAATTAATTATTTTTTAATATAGAATGATTTCGGTAATGATAATCTATTATATGAAACAGCCAAATTGATACTAAACAATAAGAATTATAGTTGTTCATAACAAGTGTCACCCCAGTATAAACTGTCACCTCAGTATGAACTTAAAGCAGATTCTTCATCATTTCAGCAATCATCTCAACATCAAATGGAACTTTCACAGAAGAATACTAATAATTTATTTGGTTGCAATGATTAAATTTTTGCTTCAAATATTTTTTTTGAATTAGTTTATATTTGCTAGCAGTTATATGTAATAAATTATAATAAATTTTATTATTTGCATTATAATATGATTATACAGTTTTAGTAACAGTAATAAATTTA
>CAJVQA010003586.1:0-19148 GCA_910591915.1 Cetraspora pellucida | reverse complement strand
AAGTTTGGTTTGCTAGTTGTTGAGATATTTTAATTTAAAATTTTAAAAAAACATACTAAAAACAATTTGCTTGGTTTTTACTGACACCTCCCATATAATGAATAATAATTTATTGCTATAACCTCTAATGTTAATGTTCCAATCCTAAATTTGTATTTTATACACTTTGTTTATTTATAAAATTAAATTTCCTTTTTTGGATTGTATTATTAGCACAAATAAGTAAATCTGAGTTCACCCCAACCCTAGTACTAACTTCACAACATACTCTTACTACTTTGGTATTCAATTCAAGTTCTACCAAGCTGCCATTTCAAATAGCTTAGAAAGGTAGATCGAAACCATACACCTCTGGTTTACATGTTTGTCAACATGTATTTTTTTTCTTTGAAACTCAGAAATTCTGATAGCCTGGTTGGTTCATCTGGTCTCTCTTTATAGACTGGCATATTTGCCTGGTTTTACAAGTTCTAGCTCTGTTTCATAAGTCTAGTTTTTATAGTAGCACCATCAAAAGCTTAGATTACCTCTCTACTCAGATCTTCTAAGTAGGCTTCTATCTTTCTTCTATTAGTTCCTATGATTTATATAGTTACAAGAACTTATTGTAGATTTGCACCACCTAGTACCAGTTTGCATTTCTTCATATAACTACAGACCTTGTCCCAAAAGACAATGTCATATGCCTGTTACATAAATGCCATGTGACCTGCCAGTCATGCTAGTGCAATATAGATTACAGGTATCTTATTGCAACCAATTGTAAGAGACAGTTAACCATAACACAAAAAGGATTTTCAAATTTTCTGTCAATACTGTGATTTGAACTCTGAACCTGCCACTTGGGGGTTGACAACCTGACCACTTCACTAGGTCATTACACCTCTTAGTGCAATATTATGCATAATAATATGCATAATATTATATATATAATTTTTTGATTTTAATTTTCTCTTTGAAAAATATTAAATATAATCTAAATTAATATATATTAATTTTCATAAATAAAATTTAGATAAAATAAAATATATATTATTTTAATTTATATACATAATTGAGAAATTATGTACATTCATAAAACCTATCACTATTTGAAATCTTATAAACTAGTTTATGATTCTTAAAGTCAATTGTAAACTAGTTCACAGTTCTCAAAGTCAATCATAAACTAGTTTACAGTTTTTAAACTCAATTGTGAACTAATTCATAGTTCTCAAACTTAATCATAAACTAGTTTACAGTTATAAATAGAAAACATGTACATTTTTATCATAATATATAATAATATGCATATTAATATATATAATATTACAATTTTTTATCAAAAACTCTTTTTGCTAATCCTCATTTTCTATAACAAACCAAAAATAAAAAATTCTTTATAGCAAAACCATGTCACAAAAGTTAATACCAAATACAAAAAAGAGAGAAAAGACAAGAGCACTACAACTAATGGTACTTTAAACAAGTAAATGCTAAAAAAATCAAGCAAATGCATATAGCACAAAAAGGAAACAACTAAACTTTGCTTTTGCAAAAACAAAAAGTAGGCACTCTACAGAGACCTGATATTGCAGATCATCAAAACAAAACAACAACAACATGTGCACATAAAAATATCAACAAAATAAACAAACCACCAAAAAGGCAATAGGTAATAGTTCATAATAGCAGTATAGCAATATAAACAAATAGACACAAATTTTATATGAGTTACAGAAGTAGTATTAGATAATCAGATCATCATAGAACATCTAGATAAGTACAGAGGTCTATTTGAATAACAGAAAAAAGAAATTATAGAAACCCTAAGTGAATTAAACATTTTTATACTCAAACAAGATAAAGAAATCACAAAGCACTTAGGTATAGCAAAACCAGAAACAGTGTATATTGTTAGGCAGACAATAAAAGTATACAACTGAGAAGAATATTAAGAAGCAATTAGCAAAAAAGATAAAGCAAACAAAATCAGCATCCCAAGTTTGCTACAAAGAACAGCTAAAGAGATATTTAGCAAAAAGCTTGCACTAACTCTGTCAGAAACAGGAACAACTGATTATGAAAATAAGAAACTAGAACAACAAATTCTGAGCTTTATTAACAACTTAGAGAATGGAAACTCTAGTAGCATAGAAGAAAAAAAGGAATATATAAATAAGAAAGAGAATAAAAAAGAAAAAGAAGAAAAAACTATTGACAAAGAGGGTATCCAAAAAGATATAGATAAAGAAATAGAGATTAAAAAGGCAGAAAAGATAGAAAAGAAGAAAACTATAAAAGTTAGAAGCATAAAAAGAAAGAAGCCTTAAAAAACTACAGAAGAAAAAATGCAGTATACAATTTGGGATCTTTTATATAACACTACTGCAAAGCAAGTATCAGAATTGGTCAAAAGAATAAAAAAACCTAATAAAATATGTATATGACATAGTATGAATAAAAAACCTGAGCAGAAATAGAATGAAGTACAGCAGACCAAGAGCTTGAAGACAAAATTAGAAGAATTTGGGTACTACTATTAAGAAGTGATCACTTAGCAAGAATAATACTAAAAAAAAGTAACAATTCAGAATTGGAAAAAAGAAGAAAAATTTATGCTAGAATTAAGAAGTTGCCTAGCTTTACAAAAGAAATGATTTTGCTAAAATAGTTGAGAAACATCAATACAAAAGCAGTACATATCTTTTTAAACAAGAATGGAAACCAAAGAAGTCAGGCCATAGTTGAATTTGAAAATAAAGAAGACAAAGAAAGAGTGATAGGTAAAAGAATAAAATACTTTAACCATAATTTGGAATGGGAAACTGAAAGTAGTTACAAAAATAGAGAAAACTTAAATATTAGAAATAAAATATTTAATAGAAATCCTAAAAGAAGGACTCAAGAACAAATACAGCAAATAATAAAAGAGAAAAATAGTAAAGAAAATTGAAGTATTACAAGTTTTAGAAATAAAAAGAAGAAAAGAGACATAGAAACTAGAAGAAATAAAAAGCAAAATAAAAAAGATGAAGAGGAAGAAGAAGCAATTGAAGAGATCCTTCAGAGACTAGTAGAAGAGGTTAGAGAAAAGTTATGCAAGAAGCTGTTAAAAAATATAAAGAGTAAAGCAGATGGCCCCAATCACTCCTAAGACAGTTGCCACAGTTGTCTATAGGAACATACCTACAGAGAAAGGGTTTAGCTCGGTAGAAATAAAGTCAAACAAGAAAAAGCCAACAAGAACAAAAATAGTGGTTAAAGAAAAATAACAATATAAAGCAATAAAATTGGGAGTACATAATATAAATAGCATCAAAGGGAATAGTTATAAGCTTTAAGAGTTACTAGATTACTGTAAAGATCAAAAACTTAATGTAGTAGAGATAACAGAAACTAATATAAAGAAGAAAGAAGCAAACTTTATAAAGATATAAAAAAAAGATTATAGAGATTACTGGTTAAGTGCAGAGCAAATAAATATAAAGGCTCAGAAGTAGGCATATTAGTAGACAGAAAGTGAAACAAACATATTACAAAGATAGAAAAACTGAATGCATACTTGATTAAAACAGTATTCATATTCAAAAAAGCAGCAATCATATGTTAAATTATGTATTTGTTACCAAATGATAGAAACTTACAAAAAAATATACAAAGAGTTATAACATAAGATGTATGCATAGCCAAAAGAAACTCTTACTACATTATAATAAGAAACTTCAACAGAATACTAGACTCAACACTAGACACAACAAGTAGCACAAGTAAGAAACATAAGAAGCTTTTACTAATAGAATGGTTAAGAAGTATTAGGTTTACAAAAACATTTTGGTATTGCAATCCAACACAATGAAAGTTCACATGATCAAATAGTATAACTAAGACAAGAATTGATCAAATATGGGCAGTGAGCTTTTTGAAATTAGCAATAGAAAACAGTAACATTGAGGAAATGGAGATTATAACAAATAGTAACCATAATTTAGTATGAGCAGAAATTGGTCTAGGCAAAGAATTTTTCTATACAAAGAGGCAATAGAGGAAATATGGGAAAATTATAAACAACACTAAAGAAAATAGTACAAGCAAGAATTATTTTGGATATACAAAACAAAAAACATAAGAAGAAAATAATAGAAGAAGATCCAAAAGTAAACGAAGAAATAAACAAAGAATAGAAAGTAATAAAGAAGTCAATTTTAAAAACAGCTTTCAAACACATACCTTTTAATATAATAAAATATAGACCAGAAGAAATAAAGAAACATATAGATAAATCTCCTTTCTTTAAAGACACTAAGAACTTAAGAAAAATAACTCGACAAGCAGTAAAAGAAGTAGACCAGAAGGTAGATAGAATCTATAAGTTGCTAATAAATACTCAAATTGATTTGATCAATGAGAGAAATGAAACAATAATGCCACAAATAGAGAAAAGTTGAATAACAAAATGGATTAAAGAGATGAAAGGTTGAATAAAGACACTAAAGTAAAAACTTAAAGAAAAAGAAAATAAGAATTGAATGAAATATTATTAATAATATAGAAAAGAGATACAGTTTAATTGGCAAAAAAGATAAGCTTATACTGAATAGCATTCTGGAAAAACTTGGAGAAAGATAGTTATTGACAAAGTTATAAAAGAAGCCAGTATAGATATACAAGAAACATTAATAACAGAATCAAACCAAGTCAAAGAAGAAGCAGATAGTCATTTTAAAAATCAGTTCAGAAAGAGAAAGCATCTTTTTGAGCAGCTTTCTAAAGATTGGGAAAAATAATACAAGACCAAGACATAGATCAAAGAAGAATGGTTCAGTAAAATACTAGAACCAATTCAGGAAGCAGAATAGAAAGAATGCTTAAAGACAGCAAAAAAAGACACTGCTTCAGGAGTATCAGATATCAGCTACATTATGATACAAAAGGCAGGACCAAAAGCATTAAGCAAATTTATAAATTTGCTAAATAAGATCCTAAAAAGTGGCATCTTTTCAAGAAGGTAAAAAATAGGTCAAATCTTTTCAATACTGAAAATAGAAGAATGTAAGTTTCTTTGACAAACATCAGATCTATAATATTACTAGAAACATTTCAAAAAAGTTTAGTATGTATAGTACAAAAAAAGCAAGTAAAGTGCTTATAGATCATCAAATTCTTAAAGAATACAACTTCACAGAATTGTCAGGTAAAAGCACAGAAGCCTCAATATATATGCTAAGCAATATATTAGAAGAAGTCAAAGAAGAAAGAAAAATGTGTTAACTGCTATTGCAAGACATCAAAAAAGCCTTCAACTCAGTTGCATTAGAAAGCATTAAAAGAGTACTTAGAAGAATAAAGATTTCAGAAGAAGTTTCAAAGTTTATATTAAAAATCTACAGCAAAAGAAAGATCCAAGTAATTATCAGATTCAGATTAACAGAAGGATTCAAAGCAGAAGATGAAATTGAAGTAATATCTTCTCTTATATAAAGAATAATTTACAACTCTCTACTTTGTAGAATACAAAGTCTAAAAAAAGGCTACAATATGACTGTCCAAAGGTTACAAAAAGAAATAAGATAGAACAAATATACAGAAAATCTGAATATAAGCTGTCTAACCTTTGCAAATGACACAACATTTATAGCTAACTCACAATGCAATATGCAAGAAATACAGACAAAGCAAACAAGTTTTACTGCATAAATGATATAGATATAAACTCCAAGAAATTAGAGCTAATAGTAGTAAACACAAAAAAAAATACACAGAAGTTGATAAGACTAGGAAGACAAAGATCAGAAGTTAAAGCTCTAGATAAAGAAAAAGTAATACAGTTTTTAGAGGTCTGGATCACAGCTCAGAATATATAAAAGCAATGTATATGCAAGCTAAAAAAAAGATATACACCTTCACAAGTATTGTAAACAATAAAAAAATATCAATCAGACAAATAAAATATCTAAACAACAAAATACTGCTATCATGATTAGAGTATAGAGCAAATATATGCCTATTAGAAAAAAAAATATGTGATAAGATCCATCAACCAGTTATTAAATTAGCAAAATAGAAAGCTGAATTAGCATCAACAGTAGCAAACAGCATAGCAAGTCATAAAGAATTGCTAGGCATTAAAAGTTTTTGGCAAAAACATACTAAACATATGCTTGCAAAATGGTTAATTAGAATTAATAATGTGAAAATCTTGAGACAATTAATACTAGTAAGAATCCAAAAAGCACAACAAAATTTGTGCAGCTCAAAACCAATATGGTTTTTAGAAACAGGTATCTTAGAGATAAGCAATTTTAAATACAACCTTAATGCAAGAATATTAAAATTAGTAAAAAAGCTAAATATAGGAATCAGGACAGAATACATGTTTGAGAATTGGTGGCTATGCCAAGATCAGGATAAAAATTCAAAAATGATTATAAAACTGCTCCAAGAGCATGAAAAATTCAAAAACTGAAAGAAACTACAAAGTATCAGACTGTGGCATATAGAGCAACTTTTGGACTTGAAGGATAAAAAACTATTAATATGGCAACAGATCAAAAGACTCTCAGGTCAAAAAGCAAGTAGAAAAAAAGCAAGTTGGTTTTAAGAAATAGAAAGCATCATAATGGTGAATAGCCAAACAAGACTTGTAAAAGAAAGCTTCTATACACAAAATTTGAACTACCAAGCTCTATTACTATACTTAGAAATAATCTCATCTAGAAAAAATAAGTGTGAATAGGTGTATATTAATAAAGATAAAGAGAACTAACCAACATTGGAAAGGGTAGTAAGAAAAGGATTTTACATTACAGAGGTTATATGTTATGAGAATGACAAGCAAAGCAGTCTCCAAATAAAAAGAAAAAAACCAAACCAAGAAGAACAAAAAATACAAAATAAGGAAGTTAAAAGAGTTAAAACAGAAAAGCTAACTGATATTATTTAGTAGGTTAAGTGCACAAACAGAGAAGCCACTTTGCTACTAGAAGCAAAATATTTCACAAGCAGAACTAATAAGCAAATGATAACTAAAAAGAAGCTAAGATTAATGGAAAAGAAAAAAGATAATCTAAATATAGTAATAGAAAGTCTAAATACAATTTTAATAGATAGAATGATAAGAAATTATGGAAAAAGAAATAAGCTAAAGTTGGCACTATTAGAGAACTGAAAAGAAGATAAGATAGTTTTCTATATGGATGGGTCTTGCAAAGTAGTAAATGATAGAAAGGTATTAGGCTATGAAGTGGTGCAGATAGATAGAAAGAGAAGGGTTGTAAGAGATACCAAAGAAAGAATCTAGAACTGGATTTCATCTATGAGATCTGAACTTATAGCAATGCTAGAGGCCCTTCTAATGACACCTTCTAAATGCAAGATAGTAATTAGATCTAATAGCAGTGTAGCATTGACATTAGTGAAAAAAATACTTAGTATAATAAGAATAAAAGAATGGTTAAAAATAAGCAATATGATAATTTTAAGTGCAATAAGAGAAGTAGTTTTGAAAAAGAATATAAAGCTAGTTTTAGAAAAAGTAAAAGCCTATTCAGAAGACAGATGGAATAATAGAGCAGACAAAAATGTGAAAAAAGATAATAAAATCAGTGATGCAATAGAGATAAACCAAGTGATGACTAAGAATATAATCTTTTAGCCAATATAGTGAGAATTGGAGATAGAATGCACTTCAAGAGAACTTATCAAAAATATTCTAACAACAGCTGCTAGAGCTGAATGGACCTTCAACCAAGGAGCACATGATGAAATTCATCTAAAATAAATTAGCCAAAAGAACTGAAGTATTTTCTACATATTAACAAAAAGGCATAGTAAACTACAGGGACATAGCAAAAAAGAAAATAGTAAATAGAGTTTTTGAATAAAGTGTATCAACAATTTGCTTCTTTCTTTAGCAAAAAGGAAGTTGCATAATTCAAAGCTATACCAAGATATTTGGTGCCATAAGTGCTTAGAGACAGAAGAGATAGCAGAGCACTTAACTATATGTCTCTATAATAAAAAAGCCTAGTTGGAGAAAGAAAATAAGATTCTCAGCAAAATATGAAACAAATTAAAAGATAAAAAAAAATTACTAATAAGCAATGAACTTTTTATAAAGATATTCATATTAAGTAATAAAGAAGAGTATAAAAGAAGACATGTAGAAATGACAAGAGGACTTTTGGCAAATGACATAATATCCTTACTTAAAAAAGAAGACATATCAAGCACCAAAGCCAAGAAAGTAGCAATGATTTTTCTCGATAAGTGGTTAAAGTTCTTTCAAAAAAGGATTTGGAGAGACAGTGCTTCATAGTTAATAAATAGAAAAAGAAAATTGGTATTACTCGAGCAATGAAAAAACTGAACAATACTAAAAAAGAAAAGAAGAGAGATAAAAGTAGAAGTAAAGAAGAAAAAGAACAAAACAAAAGCTCAAAGAAGATGTTTACTAAAAAAGACACATCAAATAATAAGAGAAAAATTAAAACAAGTCAAACAGAGATTTTAAGTATTGCAAATATAGAAGTTTATAGTTGGATACAAAAAGGTACTTATGCAAATTAGAATACAAGCTAAAAGGTAGTTGCTAAAAAACAATAAACCCCAACTGCAAAGCTAAGTACATCTTCTTTTTCTAAGAAAAAAACTTAAGAAGGTAAAGTTTGCTATAGCAGGTTACACTTAGATATTACTAGAACAACCAGATGAGTTACTCTTTAGTATAAATACCTAAATAGGTAAATCTTGTAAGATAAAAAAAATTTATTGTAAAATTTATAAAAGGTTTAATAAAGTAGTAGCAGGACTGCCAAATTTTTTTTTTTTTAAAAAAAATACATAATATTATATATATAATTTTTTTATTTTTTCTTCAGAAAATATTAAATAATGGCTTAAATTTTTGCATAACTCTTCTTCTCTTTTATATTTATTTTCTTTTTAAGATTTTTCTAACCATTTTTTAATTTTGTTTAGCATTATGCAATCATGCCTAATTATATAATTTCATATCTAAAATTTAAATTAAATAAAATATGTATAATTCAAAATCATGTACATTAATATACAGCTATTAGATAAATTCTATTAATTTTTTATTTTGATTATATATTCTCATAAAATCAAAATAAAAAAATTTTAATTAAATTTGGTCAGATAAGTATTAAATAATCTTTATTCAAATTTTAGATATCTTTAAAAAAGAAGCTATAACTAAATGTTTTTTAACTTTTAATAAATGTTTTTTAACAACTACTTATGCAAATTCAATAAATTTTTTTCTTATTTTAATTCTATAAACTTTATAATTAAAATAAAAAATTTATTAAATTTGAATATATAGTTGTTAAAAAATCTGTTTAAAGCTTAGAAAAGAAAATTTTTACTAATTTTTAATTTTTTATCTAAAGTATTCTAATTTTCTAAAATATTTCTTGATAATCATTAAACCAAATTTAATAATTTGTTTATTTTTATTTTACAAAAGTATAGAATTAAAAAAATAAAATATTACAAATTTGGTCAAATAGTTATTGAGAAACCTTCACTAGAAGTTTAAAAAATTTTAAAAATTTTGAATAATTGCTAAATTTTAATTGGTTTTACAAAATTTTTTAGTTGGTAATACTAGAACAATTGTATAATATGATAATTTCAAATTGTGCAATATTTATTAAAGTACTATATACATATTTATATTGTAATAATTTGAACTATTACTGTATAATATAATAATATAGATTTAAAGAAATTTAATAAGAATGACAATTCTAGTACAGTAGTTAGGTTGTCATCCTTCAAGTGGCAGATCTAAGATTCAAATCCTATCTATAATGAAATTTGAAAATTATATCTATATTACAATAACTGTTTCTGTTAATTAGTTGGCCTCATGCAGCTGTAATCTAGATATATCAAGTCAGGTTCTACTAATATTGAAAGCTTAGGGCATTTATATGAAGTGTAACATTACATATACATAGAGAAATGTATAACCAGTATTGCATAAGACTTCAGTATAAACTCACAATAAGACCACTAAATATAGAAGACTAAGAAACTAAGATAATGAAAACCTACTTGAAAATTCTTAAGTAAAGAGGTAACATGAACTTTTGAGATACCATCAGACCAGTTGAAGTCTACAAAACACTTTCATAAGAACCAAAGATTAAAGCAGATGCCAAATATATATAGAGGGGCATATAACCAACCAGGCTGTCTAACTTATTAAAAAAAAAGAATACAGAAGTATATTATACTAGGCCATCTAAGTTAGTAGTTTGAAAAAGACTGTTAGTTCTGAGTTGCAACTAATAGAAATGATAAAAAAGATGCTAGAAAGATAGGTACTGGGGTTCTAGTAAACTTTACAAGAATAGAAATAGTATAACATAGCAGTTAAATAGATAACCTCTGTGACTGCAAGTATTAGATAACTATAATATGTTATATAAAATTAGGTCAGTATGTGTGGAACATAAAGGCTTTAGTAAGTTTTCTGTTAAAAATAAAATAGTCTTAAGGATATTGATCAATATCAAAAATTTGGATGGGTGTAGCCTTAAAGATGTTTTCATAATACAAAGAGAATTGCATATACAAAGGGTTTAAATAGGCAAGACTCCTAGTTGGCTTGCAGGTATAGCATCTAGTATAGAACTTATATAGTAATATATAAGCAAACTATTTAAATTAGGCATCAAAAGTGCATATATAACTAGTTGTAACTTCTAATGTAAGATAGCCTCTAGTAGCATACTGTGTTCTATATACTTGAATAAAAATATCACATCTTAAAAATAGAGACTTTAATATTAAAAAAAAAATTTTTTTAACAATTATTATATATGCTTTAAAAGTACTAGTTTTCTTTAAACAATGCAACAATATAGTAGGCCTTTTCAAAGTATATTTACTAGTAGATTTGTAAGTATAAATTTTGTATAATAATGTATTGTATTAAACTATATATATGCACTAACTTAGAAGTAAAATAAAAAATATATTATGTAATAGAATAAATTTAAAAGCTTTCATAATAAATTTTTTATTTTATTTCTAAATTAGTATATGCATATAGATTAATACAATACATTATAATACAAAATTAGTACTTACAAGTCTATTAGTAAATTCATTTTGAAAAGGCCAAATAATTTGTTGTAATAGTAAATATATTAAAAAATACATAGCTTGTCCAAAATATAATAAGCAAAGAAAAAAATTATTTATTTATTTAATACTATTTGTTCTTAGAAGAAATTAAAAATTTTATTTGATGTTGTGATATTAATCCTTTTAATTTTTTCAACACCAACTCTCTCAAATAATTTATATATCTTATTTGTTTTTTCAATTTTTTTCTTAAATTTAAACATGTAATAGAAATATATTTTATTAGTTCATTATACACTTTAGATGTTGCATTTTTTTGATTTGTGTTTGCTTAATTTTTTCTTAATTTGATGTTTAAATTTTTATAAAAACTTATACCAGCTTTTAATCACTTTTTGCTTTGCACTTAATTCATTTTTTTCTATATGTAAAACCTTATTAAAAAGTTGTACTAAAATTGAAACATTGATATCATCATTAGTATTAATACTATCATTGTTAGGATTATAATTATTTCTTATGATAGAAGTATTTAATTCTTTAATTAAATGTTTTATTTTTTCAGTCATGATAGAGGTAGGTATAGGTGCAGGTGTGGTGATAATAGTAATAAATATAGATGCAGATATTGTATTAGTATTAGTGATAGATGTAGATGTAAAAAATATGATAGCAGTAGTAGTAGTGAATATTGGTAAAGAAAATATAGTGATGAGAATAGTAGTAGATATAAATACAAGCATAATATTAGTAGTAAATATAGGTGCAGATGTAATATTGATAATAGTTGTGAATATAGATGCAAGTAAGATATTGATAACAGATGTAATATTAGTAATAGTAATAGATATAGGTGCAAAAAATTTGGTAAAAGTAGTAGTGATAGATATTGGTGCAAAAGATATAGTAGTAGTAGTAGTAGTAAATATAGGTGCAGAAAATTTAGTAACAGTAATAGTACCAGATATTGGTGCAGAAGATATAGTAGTAGTAATAGTGATAAATGTAGATGCAGGCATGATATTAGTAGTAGTAAATGTAAGTGTAAATATGATATTATTAGTAGTAGATATAGGTGCAGATGCATTACTAGTAGTAGTTGTTGTAGGTATAGAAGATATAATAGCAGAAGAAATAGTAGCAGTAGTAATAGTAGCTATAGGTATAAGAGACATAGTAGCAGTAGTAATAATAGACATAGATGCAAAAGTAATATTGGTAGTAGTTGTAGATGCAAGAATAGGTGAAGTTGTAATATATATATTTTTTTAACTTTAAGCAGTTATATTAGTACTTTATTAAGATTCTTAAAACTATATACCTATACAATTACATAGAATTTCCCAATATCTAAGTTTAGCATCACTTGGTCATCCTAATAGTACCTAAATGAAACCTATTATACTATTTTAGTTAAAGATAGACTGCTTGTCTAACTACTTAAAACATATCAGAAGGGTCTTTCTTCTTTTGTGACAAGTGTATTTATTGTTTTCAAAACTTATTTCTTTATTTGGTCTGCCTTTTCTGTTTTTTTTTCTTTTTCTTATTTTTTTGCTTGTTTATCTTTTTTTATCTTCTTTTTTGTTTTTTCTCTTACATGTATATCTTTTTTTATTTTATTTATTATATTAATTTTTTTTTTCCAGACTTGTATTTTTTCACATCGTACTCTTCATACTTGGTTGTAAAAGATGTTCTATACTGTTCTTGTTACTATATTTAAATACTTCTGTGTTGCCTGCTTGCTTAAGAGTTACTTAAGTCTTTTTTCTACTTTTAGCATTATGAGTCCTTTTATTAACACTTTTTTATTTATAATTTCTTTAGCTTCTGTTTCTTCAAATAATGCCTTATATAGAACTTGTAATGAAATTCTATTTTTTTTTTCTTTTTTCTTGAGTCTATTTTATGCTGTTGCTGTTGTAACTTTTTGAATCTGCTTCCACAAACTCTTTTGTCTATTACAACTTGCTAAATATGCCTAAGTCTTATTTTTTCTAACTTGGCATACTTGGTATTCTGCTGTTGTATATATTTTTGATCTTCTTTTGTTTAGCTTCTCAAGTGTTAATAAACTATCCATTATGTACTTGATTGTTGTAACTCTTCTTGTGCTAAGTTTTCTTAATATATAATAAATTCCTTTTGTTCTTTTTATTTCTTTCCAAAAACTTAACCAATTATGTAGTACATTATCTGTTTCTGGTTCTAATATTTATATTGGTTTTGTATCTTTTTAACTGACTTCTATTTTGACATTTGCTATTATTTTATACAGAAGTCTTGCTAATATGTCAATTTTCTTGTTTCCTATTCTAAATAATACTCTATCTTATCACATTTGACTTTATCTGCATATATTTTATTTTAGCAATTTGCTTTTTTTTTTGCAAGAGAGTCTGTTTTGTCATTCTATTTATTTTTACTATAGCTTTTAACTTTAATTATTTCTATTTTAATGTTTTTGCTCTTGATTAAACTTACAATATTTATTATTTACATTGCATTTTTCTTTTTCAGGATTCTTTCCTCTTCTACATTTTAAAGTGCTTTATTAATGTTTCTTAATGCTGCAATTCTGTTTATAAACACTTTTATGCTCTTTCCTTCTAGCACTGTTAGAATTGATATCTATATTGCTACTAATTCTGCTATTATTGCTGAAGGCCAATCTTCAAGTTCTAATATGGTTTTCTCTTTTGGCCAATTTTCTTTTTCTTCTATTTGTACTCAATCAATATTTATTCTTTCTGTATTGTTTTCTTCTTTCTTCTTATATAATGTTTTGTCAATATAAAAGCTATATTTTTTCTTGTCTTTTTTCTTGTTTTATGTTAATATCTCTACTAACTGATTTGTAATTATGCTATTTAATTCTTGTTTTCTAATCAGTTCTATTTTTAATTCTTCTGTTTGTTTTATTCCTAATAACTTTATTTTATCTCTTTTCTATTCTTTTATTATTCTATCTTCTAGTATCTGCTCTAACATTGCATTTATTTTATTGTTAGCTTTCTTTATTAGTAACCCTGATATCAGTCTCATGTTGTGGTCTTATCTTATCAATCTTTCATACTTGTCTGTTATTTGTTCTAAACTGCTTTCACAACCTTTGCATATACTTAATTTTGTTGATATTCTTTCTTCTTCTGTATGCTTGACTAATGTTCTGCTAAAACTTTTTTCTTTTTCTTTTTAATTACTTTCCTAATTGCTGGTTGTGTTTTTGTTCATGTATAATTTATTCTTTTTTTCTTCAGTTTTTAGACATTTTTGTCTACTTAATCTTTAATGCTTGTGTATTGTATCTTCTTACTTTGTAGTAGTCTTATATTTCTTTGCTTACTTGTGTTCTTAGCATCTTTTTTTTTATTTTGCTAAACTATTTAGTTTTTTTCTTTTACATAACAAATCTTAAAGACTCTTAAGCTATCATCATATAATCAGGTTATTATCTTTCATATCTATAAGTTGGTTCAAGTATAATAATCTCTATTTATTTATTGTGCTACTACTTGTTATTTATATTTTTGTTTCTAGCATGTCTCTTATCTGTTTATTATGTCTATAAATTTTCTATAAGAGTTTTTTTGCTTTGATGTTTATATCTATTTCTTTTGCTTTAGCTATTGTTTGACAGACTAGGTTGTTTTTTCAAAACTTCTTAACTTTTACTTTTTTTTTATTGTCTCAAATGTCTTCTGTTAAGTCTGCTTTTTGGCCTTCTTGAGCTATCCTAAGTCTTGTTAATTTATCTAAGCTATTCTATCTATTAAGTTTTGAGAAAAGACTACTTATTTGCTTTGTTGTTATCTCTTAACTTAGTGTTTTGCAATTATCTAAGTCTTTGTACTTAATTGTGCAATTGTTTGATATTTTCATTATATTGCACTTATGTTTAGCTAAGCATATTAATAGTTAGTATATTTTATTAATCATTCTTTCTGACATTTTTGTTAGCTGTAAGAGATATCCTAGTTTTAAAATTATTACTGTATTGTTTAGTAATGCAATTTGGCTTATCATTATCTTTTTGTATCTCAGATTTTTAACTGTTTAACTAACTATTTCTTTTGTTTTTTTACAGACTAGTGCTTCTCTCATTCTGCTATTTAGTCATATTCCTAATGATCTTACAATCTTGTTTTTGGATTCTTCTATTATTTTACTATGCCTAAATATAAATTTTTTTTTCTTTTCTTATTCTTAATTTGGATCTATTTATTTCAATATTATTTGCTTTAAAGAACTCTTCTGCAATGCTTAGAATTCTTAACATTTATTTTTTGCTATTTACAATCCATGTTGTGTTATTAGCATATGCAATTGCTGCTTGCTTATAACTTGTAACATTATCATTGCATGCTCTTTCTGTTATTCTTTGTTCTACTATATAGTCTAATGTTTCATCTTTTTGTATCCTTTCTAATAATGGGCTATAAAAAAGACACCAAATTAGTAGTAAGATTATCTTTTCTTGGTCTATCCTGTCTTCTGCTATTATTTCTTTTATTAAACTATAGATTGTAATAACTTTGAGTTGCCATTTACAAAAAAGATTGCTTATGTATTTTCTTGTTTTTTGCAAAATTTTAACTCTTTTTAAGGCCCATTCTAGGCTTTCTAGTAGAACTGAATCAAATGCTTTTTTCATATTTTGTAATAGTATCCATACTTCTTGATTCTTTTCTTGTGTTTTTTCTATTATCATATATAATATATGTATTAGTTGCTTTGTTGAATTACCTGACAGCCTGTAAAATTTGGTTCTTTGAGTATGTTTTTTTCTGTGAACACTCTGGCTAATCTTTTTGCTACTATTTTTATAACAACTTTTCTAAAGATCTTAATCAATGCTATTGGTCTAATATTATTTAAGCAGTAACTTCAGTCTATATCTTTTAGAATTAAATATATTTGCACAATTTTTTACTTCTTTGATATATCTCCTTTTTTCAAAATCAGATTTGCAAAAGCTCTAAAAATCTTTTGTGATCTCTTTTCTGCATGTTTTATTAATGTATAGCTTATGTCTAATATTCCTAAGGCTGTATTTACTTTAAGCTCTTTAAGTATTTCTTTCTATTTTTTTTCTTTTGTTTTTTCTTCTAATTCCTTATATCAGGTCTTATTGATCCAATTTTTTGAATTATATATTCTTTTTTATTTTTTTGTTATTTCTTTTAGTTTGATTTTTTATTTTCTAAATCAGTTTTTAAAATAAGCTGTTAAACCATTTAAGATTGTATTTAGTGCTGATATTAGATCAACTTCTTCTTTGTCTTGTATTATAAATCTGTCTAGAACAATCTTTTTATATGGTTTATTTAGTAAGCTAGCAATTATTTAATCTTAATTTGTTTAATCATTTCACATCTTCTGTTTATGTTTTTTTTTTATCTGTTTTCTTTATGCTCATTCTCATTTCTTTTTTCTTTAATTATTCTTTGCCACCCTTTTATATTATTTACTCAGGCTTCTGACCACTGCCTGTATAGTTTTGGCAATGTTGCTTTTAGCTCTTTTCTTATGATTTGAAGTTTGTTGTTTATTTCAACTCCTTTATTTTTTTCTATTTTTTGATTTTTCTTACTTTTTGCTTTCTTGATTATTTGTTAGAGTTCAGTAATGTGTTTGTGTTTTCTTGTTTTTTTCTGATTTTGTCTTCTGTTTAACTTAGTGCCAAATATCTTCTTTTTTGAGATTTGCTTATTTGCCACTTCAATTATGGCTTCTTCTATTGCATCCCACATTTGGTCCAGTACCTCTGTACTATATTCTGTTATTATATTATTATTTTCTAGTCATTTTAATACTCTTTTTTATTCTAGCTAATTTTGTAGCTCTTTTGCATAATCTTTTTAGTCTTCTTGTTTTGCTTTTTCATATAGGTATATTGTTTTTGTTTGGTCTTTTTATTTAATTTCTGCCCTGCTGCTGTTTGCAATTATGTGTTCTATTCATATTTCTGTTGTTATTATCTTATAATCGCTGTCTGTTAAACCTTTTGCTTCTTCAATATTAGCTTTTTATAAACCTGATGCAAGTGTTTCTAATAGCCAAATATAATTTATACAACTTTTTTATATTACCTATTTAAGGAATCTACTTAAAGGTTTTTTTACCAATTGCTATATCTAATATTTCTGCTTGGATGTTTTATTTTAATCTTTCTAAACCTGTAATTTGTATTAATTTACTAGATCATATTCAGATATTCAAATTATTATCTTAATCTTAGAACTATTTTATCCTTGAAGTAAACCTTTCAGAGCCTTCTGTATCTATTTTTATAACTAATCTAAGTATCACTATAAAAAAACTAACACTTGTGATTAGAGTTATATTATTTGATCACTATGTTTTTGTAGAGTTTACACAGACCTTAGCATCTACTTTACAGCATAACCTTAGTATATTAATATACCTCTGCTTTTTGTCTAGCCTTTTGTTCAGACTCTGAATTTAGATAGCTTATATAGAATTATAACCAGTTCATCAGTATATTAGATTGGCCTGATATCCTTTTTTTTTAGTTTATTCTGGCAGTCTGGTTGGTAGTACTTCAAGGACTTTAATACAGAGGTTCTTGCTTGTCTGAATACTATAACCAGATACTATGATCTTAGTATTCATTTTCTGGACCTAGCCTTTACAGTAAAGCTATTAAAGATCTAGCTATCTCTCTACTTAGATTTTCTAAATAGACTTTTTGTTACCTAATTTTAACAGATTTACATAGCCACAAGAAGTTATCTAGTGTTTATATTATCTAATTTGTCAATTTGCATTTTTCTATATAACTAGTTATACAAATGCCCTATAATCTGCCAGTTATACTAGTATAACTGCCATTACAGATATTCTAACTTAATCATTAGTAACAGTTGTTATAATACAAATATTATATAGGTGATTATCTAAATTTTTATTGTTAATAGAATTTGAACATTCAATCTACTATTTAAGAAGATGACAATCTGACTATTTCACTAGATTGTTACACTCCTTGGCAAAATTTTTAACAAAATATAAAAATAAAAATAAAAAATAATAAAATTTTGCTTATATTTCAAACTTGTGTATATGCTTATATATATATTATATAAATTATATATTAATATAATTTTTTATATCTTATATTTTGCATTTATTTTATTTCTAATTAACTATAATAACTGGCATAAATAAAATAACTTTAAAATATCTTTAGATAAAAACTTTATATATTAGATAAGATATAAAAATCAAGTATATAAATTTGTACAGTCTAATTTTGATTATATAAATAATTTTAGTAAAATTTTTGTAAAAATAAATATAAAATTATAGTTTTAAATATAATAATAGATATCTAAATACTGACAAACTTTTGTAATATTAGTGCAATTATTATATAATAATGTATTATTTAATATAAAGTTATATTAAAGTTTTATAGTTACAATATAATTTTATTATATTATAAAATTATAAAATATAATTTTTAACTCTAATTATACATAAAAGTTATATTATTTTTATCAAAAAAATCCAATAAAGTATGGACTAATTTATTAAAAATATAGTTTTATAAAATAATATTCAAAATCCAGTTATCTGAAAGACAAAAGCTTTAATAAAAAGAATTTTTTTAATAAAGAACAAAATCCTTGACAAAACTCTAGCAAAAATAAGTTAAACTAATATTATTACTCAAAAAATTTAAAAAATTATATTACAATATTAATAAATTTATTAGTAATATTTATTAGTTCAAAATAATATTTGGTTCTTTAACAGAATTTTGCAAAATTTTAATTTTTTACTTCTTTATTTTTATTAGTTTTAGAACTTTAATCATATGTTTTTTATTGATTATATTGTTAACTCTCTTAAACATTACAAAATATTTATTATATCTAATCTTGTTACTATTTTGATATAATATTAACTTATTTTTTTTATTTTATTTTATAATATTAATGGTAAGGCCATGCCTCTATCTTTATTAAATATTTAACTAAGATTTTATATAAAGTTTAAATCTACTTTTAAAATATTAT
>CAJVQA010003585.1:0-19150 GCA_910591915.1 Cetraspora pellucida | reverse complement strand
TTAGTTGTACATATTAATATACTATATATTAAAGATATACTAAAATTGTAAAATACAAAATAAAAACTACATGCAAGTATTAAAGCTTAGACAACTTTATTTGTAACCTAAACTGAATTTTTTAATTATTTTATATGCACAATTTTTAATAATTTGTAATATTTTAAATTTTTTTAACTTCTTTGAAATATTTTTGTATATTAATATAGTAATGATAAAAATAATTTAAAACAAATATGCTATGTTATTATGTAGTTAAGATTTACTATATTAATTAATTTGGTTTAATAATTATATTTTTAGTAATTTTTAATATATTTTAAAATGTTTTAAAACATTTGAAATATTATAATTAATAAACTTTTAAATTAATTTTAATGTATTTAAATAATTTCACATTTTATTAAATATTTTTAATGTACTTAAAATTTTTTACTATTAGGCAAAATTTTATTTAAAAATTAATTTTCTTTATTATGATTAATATTAATCCTATTATTAATTTTTATTTTATTAAACTTTGCAATATTTTTGGATTTTTTTGCAATTATTTGATATATTTTGCAATCTTTATAAATATTTCTAAATTTGTTTTATATTATTTTGCAGTTTACAAATTTTCTTAAATTTAGTTTAGTATATTTCAAAATATTTGCATTGTACAAAAAAATTTAAAATTTATTTTGCAATATTTTAAAAGATTTTGCATAATGCTAAAATTTTAAAATTTATTTTTAATATTTTAAAATATTTTGCATTTTACAAAAATTTCAAAATTTCTTTCATAATATTTTGAAATTTTTATACTATGCAAAATTTTTTAAAATATTTTGTATTTATTATTTTTGCTAACATATCTACTTTTACTTTTTTAAACTCTATTATTACAATACAACTACTTAATATATCTCTAAAATTTTTTTGTTATTAGTATACAACAATTAACAAATAAACTATCATAATTAAACTTATCTTATAAAAAATATTTAACAAGTATAATTCAAACTAAACAAATGATCGACAAACAAGTCTTCTATTTAATCAATCATATTATAATTCCTATTATTAAATACTATATATATAATATAATACTTTCTTATAACATATATAACAAAATTTTATCCAGATATCTTAATACTACTAAATATAAATTTAAAATTGTACTAACTATCTCAACTAGCACTATGCTTTATTATAATATATAGAATATTAAAAATATATTAAATACTCAGTTATAACATCACATTATAAACTTTTTAATTTGATTAAATAATACAAATTTATTTGTAACTAGTATATATATCTAATTACAAAAATTACAAAATAATTGTAGTCTATTACCAATATTTTACAACACCTACATCTATTAATAGATAGTCTAAATAAAAATACAACTATATATCAAATAATACTACTACTATAATATTTATAATTTACTATATCTGCATATACAACACTATTATATATATTACTATATTCACATACACTAATTGAAAATATATTTAAAACACACAGAGACTATAACAACTTTAAAAAACAACTACAAACCAAACATATTTTTTATCTTGCACAACTAATCTCATTTGACAACTTTATACTTTTAAACTAAAAATATATCTTACCAAGACTTAAACAAATTTCAATAAAGTGTAATTCAAAATGGTTTATAATACTAGAAAACAAATTATCACAAATTCTCATATTAGAAATCTTAACTTTAATCTGTGTCTTTTATAAACTAACTTTTTATTTTTTATAATTAGACACTATAACTCTAAATCAAAATCTTGACTTATTATTGTTAATTGCAATAATAAACTATTAATAATTGAAAAACATACAAATATAACCAAAATAACAACATTATATTCATTATATATTGAATAATTGAAGCAAATATATCCAACACAGACCTTTATTTATTTTTATTAATTAATTGTATAACAAATATAAAATGCTTATATAACTTTAATAAAATACAAAACTACTATATTTTTAACATTTTTGCTATTCTTTTTACAAAATTTTTAAAAAGAAAACAACAAAATTCTACAAACAAACTTAAGCTTAATGCAAATTATACAGATTTTGTATACTTAATTGTATTATACAACCTTATTAGAATTTTAACATTTTATTTATTACCTTATCACAAAACCTAATTTTTTCTTATATTTTATACCAATTCATTTTCTATTAATCTACAAAAAATTGTAAACAAAAAATTCAATATATTAACTTTACTTTTTGTATTGAAAGATCTGTTACAAATATTACTATTGATAGGTATTTAATAAATATTTAATAGATATAAATATATAATAATACTATTATTGAAACCTACTCTTTTCAAATCAAATTTTGACTATCATTATACAAAGCTGAGCTTATAGCTATTTTATCTGCCATATGCATATGCTCTCAGAATAGCAATATCTAAATTTATACTAACTTACAATTTCTAATTTCTAAATTCAACAAAATTATTAACAATATAATACTATAAAATAACCAATATTTTTATAATTATTGGCCAATAAGACTTATAATTATTAATTTAATTAGATTATATAAATATAATATCATACTTTACAAAGTATCGGCTTATGTAGACAATATATTTAATACTAAAGCAGATAAGTTTGCATCAAACTATAATTCTACAAACTTTCTAAATATATAATATAACAAATATATACAATTCTTTATATATCATACAATACAACTAATATACTATTAAACAATTTATCAAACAATCAATTAAAAACATTTGCAATGCACATATAATAGCTATATAATTATCTCAAAACTGGATGAACAATATTATTTTTCTATTTTTACAAATTAACTAGAAAGCAACCTAGCAATACTTAAATAATAACATTAGTAGAACTAATTCATATACAAATTTCACACTTAATGATAATAAATCTTTTAAAATTAAACTATAACTTAACATATTACTTACTCTTTTTTATCTTTACAACCTATATTTAGAAGCAATAATTAGCAATAACTGTATTATATGCCATATATCAGAATATTCACTATATTGAATACTTTGCCTAAACTCTATACTTCCTACAAACCTTATTCAAGAAATGATTACAGAAACAATTACTTATATAACTGATATTACTAGCATTCAAATTAATGAACTATAAGAAATATTCACACAACACAACAGTCTCTTATTCAGTAATATAATTTTACAATAAACTAATATATACATAATATTACAAAAATATGTGCTTAATAGCCTCATTTTATCAATTAGACTATTTATACAATTATAAACAAAAGCAAAAAATATTACTATGAAACTTCTATATAAGCTGTCTTAATAAGTTTATAAACAAATATAAAAACTATATTGTACAAAACTAGAATAATAGAAAAAAGATAACAATATCTTATAACATATTAAAAATAAACAAAGAAGATCTATTTAAACAAATCACAATAATATATACTATGTTAATCAACAATAATTATATAATACAACTTGCAATTTATGCAGACTATTAAGTTTAAAATATACTAATCCAAATACTTGCCTGCTACTTGATTATGCTCTATGTAAAATTAATATATGGCTTGATTATTGAATACTTTATAGTTATTCTACAAATAGCATTTTATACTATCCAATCTAGGTGAGTTTTAACCACTTTAGTAGGTTTAGATTACAGATAAATTAGATAGATAACAGTTAGTTTCTTTCTATAATCTAAGTTTTATTTTTATAATAAATTTGTAATTGGAATAGATTTTGTAATTTATATTCAGAGAAGCCTCTGAAGGCATCTTCAACAAATTAATAAAGATATGAGCAAAAGCTTATCTTAACTCTAAAAAAAAAAAAAAAAGTAAAAAGAAGTCTAATCATCTAATAAGTTTTTTAATATTTGATTTATTTCTGTAAAATATCAATTAATAAAAAAATAACATTCTAATATTTACTCTTATATGATGATATTTTTTATAATAATTTATAAAGTTTATTTAAAAATCGATTTTGTTTAAAATCTTTTTTTTTTTTTTTTTTTTTTTTTAAAAAAAAGTGAGGCCTGGTCTCTATTCCTTTATTATTATTATATAAAATTTTTACAGTAAGTAAGTGAATACAATGTTATGGTGAACTAGAGACTAAAGCTAATTTACTTTTGATCTAAACTTTGCTAAAAAGGTCTAGGGCCTCCTAGTCTATATATATAATGTTTGTTGTAGGTATGTTTTGATGAATAAAATCTGAAAGCCATTTGTTATATTTATTTTGTAAAGTGTCTATAGTAAAATAAGGTTGGGCTTGAGAAGTTGATAGGTTGGTTGAAGTTGTGGCATTTGAGTTTCGGTTACAGATATGTGGTATATTAGTACATCTATGTTTTCATATTTGTTTATATATTTTTTTGAAGAGTTTATAGTAAAAATATAATATATATTGATTATTAGCAAGGTTAGGTAGCTTTGTTATCAGAATAGTACCTAAGGCTACTGAGTTAACTCTGACATTGCATTCAGTATATGCTGTTGTTTCTAGTAAAATTTGAAATTTGGTAAAGGTGGTGTTAAGTGTGCTAGTTATGATTTGTTGTAGAAGTAAGCTATTTGTTGGGCATATGATTCAATAGTTATTGTCTTCAGTGTAGTTTTTGCATCATGAACATGTTAGGCTTGGATATATACTGGGATGTCTCTTATTCAAGTTTTTGTAGATAGGTAGTTTATCTAGGAGTACTTTGATTTTGAAGGACTTTAGTTGTAACTTTTGAGAATGTGTGCTTCTTGCTATAGGTTTGTCTTTGTAGCTTATAAATTAAGTTTTCATTTCCCAGTCAATTTGGTATTGTTTCCAGGCTTGTATTCTGCTTTGTGAATGCCATTTTGCTAATGCTTGAGCATTTTGTAGGTGTCTAATAAGTCTTCTAATATTGTGTTCAACTAGTGCTATTTGCATTAATAGAATATATATATTGTAAAGGATTTTGCTATAAGAGATGTCTATAGTAAATATCTCATTTATGTGGTTGCATTGTTCTAGATTAGCTTTGTAAATAGGTTGTAAGGAGATATATTTGTTTGCTATTACAGTTCTTGCTCCGATTTTGTGTATTTAGTTTGAGGTATTATATAATGCTTTTGTTAGATAAACTGGAGTAGTTATGGTTGTTATTAGGTCTTGAGTAAAGGTTTGATGTTTTATATATAACTCAAGTGTGCACTAGTTTGAACAGATGGTTAAGAGTAATGCAGTTGCTGTATATAGAGCATGTATGTTTGATAGCCAAGTTGCATTCTAGACTGATATCATATAGGGACTTCCAATAATCTTTCATGTTGCAGTTGAAGGATTGTTGGGTATTTTGGTTATATAAATGCTGGCTTGTATTTGTTTCTTTTCTTTGAGTATCTAGTATATGTTCCACAGTTTTGTTTGCATAAATGAGATTAGGGTAAGGATTTTTCGATCATATGCATCTTCTTTTTTTTTAGAGAGTTGTGTTGGAATACTTGCTTTAGGTTTAGTATGAGTGTTGAGTTTTTCTTTGTTAGCTTTTTGTATGTCTTGAAGGTTTGTATGAAGTTGCTTTTTGCTATTTATTTGAGTTAATATTATAGAGTTTTTAGGTATAGTAATTTTGCAGATTTTAGTTAAGTAAGAGGATAGTGTGCATACTTTGCATCATGTTGTTGGGTTGTTCTCTTTATTGATTTTCTAGTGGGCAATAGAGATGTTTTGGTTGTCTATTTTAGTGATTTTGCCAATTGTTAGTTGTGGTATAAAGGTAATTATCCACTTTGACTTGATTGCTGTTGTTAAAGGTATAGTGAATGAGTTGGGTGTTATAAGTAGTCTATGTAGATTTTCAGCTGCAGCAATTGTGTTAGTTATTGTTGTAAACTATTTGGGCTTTCTTCCTCTTGGTATTTTTTGTATATTGTAGTAAAAGGCTTTCTAGATAAGTGTTTGGTTGTTGTTGTGGTTGCAAAATTGTTCGATAGCTTGGATGTTATGGTTGTTAAGCTGTTTTTTTATTTGGTGTATACGAAGGAAATCAGTAAGTATTAGGTTAATTGAGTTGCCTAAGTAGACTTTTGGGATTGGCCATAAGTTGGCATCATTTATGATCTGTATTTGCAGTAAGTGTAGGCTGAGGACTGTTTTTGCAGTTGATATATTGTGATGAGGTGTTGGAAATACTGGTGTATCTAGCAGGATTGATGTATTACAGTTTGCTGCATTTTGCAGTTGTTGGAGCATTAGGGCTAGCATTGATTGATTGAAGTCAGAATAGTTAATAGTTTTGTAAGATTCAAAATATGTTGTTGGTTTTAGATGTTGTATGCCTGGCAGAGTGCATATATTTGATGGTGATAGAAGGTAGAATGTGGAGTATTTCTAGAAAGCATTGCTTTTCCTTTAGCAATACTGCTATATTGATTTGTAATTTTTTTGCATTTTTGTTCAGTAATGTATGTGTTTTGTACTCAATATGTGAAGTGGGTGAGTATAACTGCATTTATGATGTAGATCATTTGTTTTTCTATAATTCTTGCATGTTTTAATTTGTGTAAAGCAAAGTTGATTTCATTAGTTATCCTATGATAAATATGTTTGTAGTTTTTTAGATATGTAAAGTGGTATCTTAAGAATCTGAAAGTTGCTTTTGGGTCTATGTTGCTGATTTGTTGACCATTAAGGATAGTGTGTTTGTTGAAGTTAGATGTGTTTGTAGCCAGGATTGATTTATGAGGCTAACTGTTATGTTGGCTATTTTGTAGAATAAGATGGCAGTTGTAATAATTTCTTGTAGTTGCTGTTTATTTTGTGTAATCCAAGTGGTATTGTCCATGTAGGCCAGGTAGCTGATATTATTGTAATATGTTTTGCCAGTTAGTGTGTTAGTCTGTAATTCGTATCTCTTATATTGCTTAGCAATTCTTAATATTAATAAGTTATAAAAGATGCACCATAGGAGTGGGGTGATGGTTTCTTCTTGATCAAGTCCATTATGTACAGAATAGGGGTTGGTAGTTCCAAAGTTTGTTATGACTGTATTTGTTCTGTTGGTAAAAATGTCTGTGATAAGATTAATGATTTTTGTAGTTATAGAGAGTTGGGCCAATACTTTGTTAAATAGTGGTATGTGTACTAAATCATAGGCTTTAGACATGTCTTGGGATAAGATCCAGATTTCTTTGTTTTCAGTGTTTGCATCTTCTAGAATATGTATTAGTATTTGGATTGGCTGTATTATAGAGTCGAAGAGTAAGGCTACATGATTATAAGGTGAAAGAATAGGATATCTGAGCATTATGTTGTTAAGTCTGTTAGTTATTATTTTAGTAAATATTTTTCATAAATGTTTAATAAAGGTGATGGGATGGGTGTGATCAAGCTGTCCTATAAAAGTAGATTTTTGAATATAGGATAGATAGTTGCTTTTTTCATTGGGTTGCTATAGTTTCTAATAGTAGAGAAGTGTTAAAAATCCACAGTAGGATTTGCTTTGCTGTTGAACTGAGATGTTTTAATATTTTATTAGAAATTGCTTGTAGGCCAGATGCTTTGTTTAAGAGAGATTCTTTAATGTATTTTCCAGTTTTTCTATTGTAATAGTGTCAGTTAGTATAGAGTACCACTGAGGGTTTATTTTAGTAATAGGACTGTAGATTGGCTTCCAGTTGGGCCAGTCTGTATTGTTGAATAGATTTGCCTTTGTCCAGTTTTCAAAATGTGTTTATACATGTTATTTTATTTGTATAGATGAGGTGATCACATCTTCTGCTTGTTTAATATTGTGGAGGATTACTGGGTCTGTATGTTTATGTAAAATACTATCAATTATTTTTGTTGTATTGTCTGTAAAGTTCAAGTGTCTTTTAGAGATAGCTGTTTGGATTCAGTTTCGCTAGGCTGCTTGGTTCTCAATATTTCAGGCATTATACAGAGTGCTGTGAACTGTGTGTAGTTGGTTAACAGTGTTGCTAAAGTTGGTATAAGTTAGACTATTTTTGCTAAGAGTTTCAATAGGAAGATTTGTTAATGTTTGTGTTTTTTCTAGTAGGTGGTTAATTTGTATGATAATTTGTTGTAGTGAGGTAGGTGGTTTAGTAGATGTGAGTATGTGTAGGCTTTTGTTTAGATTTTTTAGTGCAGTGTGAAGTAGTATTGATTTTTTGGTGAATGCCAAATGGTTGTGAGGTGTAACTTTTGTTGTTGGAATTGTTTTGTTGACTGCCTTTTTATCACTGTACTAAGTTTGTGCCATTGCTTGTTGAGGGTTTCAATGTAGAAGGTAGGATTAGTTGGCATGTTAGTTGTGTTTTCTATATATAAGTTAACTTTTGTTTTAAAGTCTTCCTACTTGTCCTTGTCTATTTGTTTGTATAGGTATATTGTTCTTTTCTTTTTTTTGTGTCTTTTATGTCTAATTGTGAAGTTAGTATTTTAGATTATATATATTATTTTATGATCGCTTTTCGTAGATTCGGTCAGTGCCATTAGAGTTGGTGTATTTATTTGGTGTATTATGTTACATGACATCCATATGTCATTGATTTGGCTAGATTGGTTTGTTTATTGCCAGATAGGTATACTAATTTTAAAATGATTAAGAGTGCTTATAAGGGTATGAGTAGTGAGATAATGGAGCAAAGGAGTTTTTTTCTTTCTTATATTTGATAGTAAGTTGTTATTGAAGTCTTCAGCAATAACAATATGGTAAAATCTTGTTTGAGCCTATTGTATCCATATTATTACTGTGTTTTGGATGCTGGTTGAGAGTTGCTGGTTGGATGTTGGTAGATAAACTGATATAATTCTGGTTTTATTACATTGTGGAAAAAACAAATCTGTAGTATGAGTTTGCTACTTGGAGTTTTGTAAAAGTAAATTCATTGATTTTTGTTTCTTGCATGCAAATAATATAAAAGTTTTGTTTATAGCAATATTTATGCCAAAGTTGTAGTTTGAGGTTGTTGTTGATTCCTTACACATTATGAGTATATATTGTTAAGTTGTTAATATTAATAGGATTGGTAATAAGCTGATTTGTTAGAGAGGTAGAGATTGGTGTTGATGTATTTGAACTGCTAGTGTGTGCAGTCATGGTTGAATCTTAAGTGAGAAGATCTCCCAGTTTGGTTCTGAAAAGGGTGGTAGTGCTAGAAGATTGTCTAAAATGTTGTTGATAGTAAAATGTTGTCATAGTAGTTCTAGTGTATTCTTTGCCCTTGTTTGTTGTATAATTGGAATAGGTGTTTGAGTAAAGTCTATTTTTTTCATAGTGTTGGGTTCAGAAGTTTGAGACTCTGTCACTTCAAAATTTAAAACCTTGTGTAACATATTACAAGTAAACTTTTCGAAAGAGGGTGTTAGATTTGGCTTGTGGGTGAGAAAACTTTCAGTTACTTTAGGTCAATGAATGCAAATAGGGTAAGTCATATGTACAAAGGTTGAACAGCAATGTTATGGAGGTTCATAGGGTTTGTAATAGTAATAGTGTTAGTGTTTATTATGTACAATGTAGTGTATTGGAACTTATTATTTAATAAAGCAAATGAAGCATACTGCTCCAAAGAGCCATTTTAGCCTTTATTTATAATATCTTATTACTTATAACTTCATTAATTACATTTATCTCTTTAAACCCTTTTATTCAATTCCTCTAATTTATTTACTTAAACCCATTTATTTAATAAATTTCCCTTCTCTAATTAATTCTCTTTATCTAATTAATCTCATTTCCTTGATTTATTTAATTAATCACATTAATGCGATTAATTGCCAGCATATCTATTTTGAAGAATTGATCATTGTATTTGTCTCGCATAAGGTCTCAGCAAAGTATTTACGTTATGTTATTGAGCCTTACAATAGTTAAGTAGTTTTTAATTTCTGTTGATGAGTTTGGAATTACATGTTTAGGTGGGTTTTTGTTTTTATCTTGGTCTGTGTTTTGTATGTCTGTGTGTTTGGTATTTTCAGATATGTCAATCCAGGTGTCTGAAATACAATAAAAGTAGTATATTTGTCTTAGTGCTCTGGCTGTATCTACAAGTTTTTTGGTTAATGTTATGGGAGTTGTGATATTGAAGTCTTCAATTTCCTGTGGATCTTCAGGTAGGATGGGTTTGTCTGTGGGGTTTGCTAGTATTATGCTAGGTAGTAGAGGGAGAGAGAACTTGTAAATTAGTGTAATCTGATCTATGAATCATTTTGCTTGTTGGTTGGCTGTTATTGGAAAAGTAAATGCATCAGGTTTTTGATTTTGTTGGTATTTTTTGGGAAGGATGACTTAGCTTTGATGTAGTCATTTGGAAGGTTTTTGAAAGTAAATTCTTCTCTAAGAAGTTCTATGACTTGTGTGATATCTGTGTCTAGATCTTGTAGATCTAATGGAAAATAGAATTTATATTTGCTATTAAGATCTTGGTATGCTAATGGAAATGATTGTTTAGGAGGTAGTAGGTTGAAGTAGTTTGAGGGTATAGTTTTGCAGGTATAGAAGTCTTGTAATCTTTTTTTATAGAATGCTAGGTTATTTAGCTGGCTTCGTTTGGTAATTGGGAAGAGGTGTCTCACTGCAGGGTCTAGGTTCTGTATATTTTTTTGGAATTGGATTAAATGTAATAAAAGTATTCTTGTAGTAGTTGCTCAAAGTTATATATTTTGTATAATGCTGTTACTATTACTTTTGTTTGTGATTTTTGTTTTATAGAAAGGCTAAAAGGAAGTATCTGTAAAATTTTACTAGGGATTTCTTTTGGATTCATATGAAGTGAATCTAGTTGTGTAGAGAAGGCAGACTGTATTGTATCTTATATGTCTTGAAAATTGATTGGAGTTTTATCTCTAGTAAAGTTTTTATAATATTTAATTAAGAAATAGAGGGTTCTAGGTATATTTATTGTGAAGTTAGTATTGGTTAGGTAGTTAATCATGATTTTTTGTTTGAGTTTCATGTGTATGGTATCTCTAATTGCTCTAAATGTTATTGTAATTTTGTGAGCTTTCTTATAATTGTTCATTGCTGTCTTGAATAAATCTTCATAAGCAGTCTGATGCTAAGGTATCAAGCATTTATCTCTTGTGAAGGTAAGAAAAAATGTTGGGTTTTTATGTTT
Organism: Cetraspora pellucida; assembly: GCA_910591915.1. Lineage (NCBI taxonomy): Eukaryota > Fungi > Glomeromycota > Glomeromycetes > Diversisporales > Gigasporaceae > Cetraspora > Cetraspora pellucida. Next base: position 8,017 of record CAJVQA010003585.1, on the reverse strand, counting down.
GAATTTGGCTTCAATGACTAGATGAAGTGGGAAGTTGATGGGTTTGGTAAATAGTTTGTGTTCTATGAAATTGTAAATTCTTTTTTTTATTTTTAGAATGGCAATGATTTCATCATAGCTCCATAGTTCTTTGTTAAAAGACTTTGTGATTTTTTTTGCAAGTTATCACATATGCTGTTTACTCATTCTTGGGTATAGTCTATTTTCATGTTGTCTTGTGTCATGTTTTGTGTAATGATATTTCTTTGTGTTATTTAACTGTAAGTGGGAAGCTTTTGTTTATCAGAATTGTTGACTATTGTAGCAGCAGATTCAGTTTTCATATTTAGGTTGTCAGGGTTTGTTTGTTCTTTGGTCTCAAGTTTGTTTTGTTGTATGTCTGTAGAGTCTAGGCTGTTAGGTATGTGCTCTGTCAGGAACATGTGCTCTGCTTTGTTACTGCTGCTTATGGTAATATTTGTGTGATCATTGTGAGAGATAATGATGTGACTGTTGTCAGTGCCTGTAATTCCTGTTAGGATGTTGTCAGAACTGGTTTGAGCGAGTTTGTTGTTGTTGTTGTTTGCGTTTGATGATGTCATAGTGGGATTTGTCGGGGGTAAGCTGGGTTGCCCACTAAAATCTTTTTTAATATACAAAAATAAAATAATTTAGATTTAAATATACTTTTCATTTTAAATACATATACATATATACAATAACAAACCAAATACCACGACTTTAATAGTCTTAATTAAAAAATTTTCAAACCAATATTTATAATATATTACGTTCCTGGTTTCGCGTGACAATGTTGCGCAGCTACTTATTCGATATGGCTTGATTATGAGAACAATACAATTAAAAGATGCGACACATTCATCTAATTTTATTGTGTAAAATTATATCGTATATCAAATACAGCATTTAAAACTTAAATTTCCGAATTTATTAAATGTATAATACATCATATACCAATAAATCAAGTGCTGCGTTTAAACCTTACATTTATAATACACATCATACACCACTAAATAACTAATACGATTTATTTGAATATTTGAAAGCTGCAAATAACTTTTTATCTTATTTTAAACTCCATGGATTCCATATGAAACCTAATATCTCTACTCATCGTCTGAACTTAAGTTGCTCGCTCTGCTCTGGAAATAAGAAAACAAACAAGTTCCACAAAACTACTAGTTAAAATAACCCATATTAACCCATCAATCATAGAGTAAGTTTGCTCTGATAAGAAATATATATTTGAAAAGGCGACCCCAAAGTAAATAAAGGTAAATAATATAGGAGAAAGTGTGAATAATATAATAGTAGATACTGTGAAAGTATTCATTTTTCTAATCATACAAAATTTGACTAATTCAAAAATTAAATTTAGAATACCAGTGATAAAAACAACTAAAATATTAATGGCATAATATGGTAAGTATCCTTCGCCAGCAGATGCTTTAAGAACGTAAGGAGCATAAATAATACAATCTATTAAATAAACTACAATAAATAGTATTTTAATAATTTTAAGAAATTGCCAATAAGTAAGTCTTTTAGCAACAATAATTATTTGAAGCAATGAAAGTATTGGTATAATCCATAATAATACAATTAGAGCGGGATGCACCTTTCCCACATTAAATCCTCCTATACTAACTGCACCACTATAAGCTAGTGGAAGAGCAATAAACGTAAAAATAATACAACAGCTGTTTAAATATATAGCATCATTATCTTCACTTGCTAAAGCACATATTTCGGTACAGAAAAATATTATCGATAAAGCAAAAGCAAAACCCAAAATTATATTTATAGAAAATGATTTGGATGTAAAAGAACCGAATTCTTTAACTTCAAAATATATCCAGAGAATAAAATAAAGTAGAAAGGATAATATTTTCAATGCTCCTATAACATTTTTATGAACCATTTCCGTTTATTTTTGAATATTTAAGTACAGTATAGAAGTTTTAATAATTCATAGAAACTTAAAATAATGTTGGTAACGGTGCGGTATGACATATTTTTTTGGTATCGCATTTAGACTATTTATGTTATATAATATATAGTTTGTTTATATATGCATACATATATTAATTTTGTAAATATTTGTTGTTGTCTAACCACTCAAGATGTTTTCTGAATATCTGATGTAAATCAATTGTCCAGAGTACTAATTATGATACCTTTGCTTGCAGCACTTTTTAGGAATGTAATGTTCCACTAATAAAAAAAAGTGCCATTCATAGCTTTAACGAAATACCAACGTCTATTGAGTAAAACAATTAGGAAAAGATCAGACACCCAGAGAACTTTCCTTAGAATACAAAATTATTTGCTTTTTATTAGATCATACAAAATATATGACTATATACAAATACTCAATTATTCAGGGTGTTCTCAAGCATCTCAATCAATTGATTGAATAATGCTCATGATAACAATTATCACAATCAATAACGATATTTATAGAAATAAATTCTTGAACGAATTCTTACTATTTTTCTTCGCTATACCTTCTAAAAAAAAACAAATAAAATTTTTTTTATTTAAGCTCAGTTTGCGCCAATTTTTGGTTGTAATAGCAACGAAACTAACTTATAGAGTCGTTAGCAAAGTAACTTTACGAAAGCAAAGAATAAATTTTTTATTTCATTAATAATATTTATAATTTAAGTTATTTATTAATAATTCTGCACTTGTTAGTTTGCATTAGAAGTAGCATAGATAATATGAAACGTTTCGAAAAGAAATATAATCGTCATTTTCCGTTAAATCTTAAATTCACATTTTTGATGTCTTCTTTACTAAGAAACTTTAAATTAGATAAGTAAAAAACGGAATAGCAATATTTATTATAGCTTGATTAAGGGTTAAAAGATGAGTCATATTTATTATATTCGTGTCAAATATCAATTGTTTGTTTTAAACATCAATTGTTTGTTTTAAACACCTCGAACTTTAAAAATTATATAAACCTATTTTTTTAAATCGAGTAGAAATTTATTGAGAATTTATTGTTTTATAAAACTTACATTCAATTTATTGAGTGAGGAACTTAAGAATTCCTCAAATCCAAAAGTCCTTGTCTGATTTTTTCTTTATTAATCACGCAAATAATTTCTACAAAATAACAAGTCATAACAATTATAACTAAGCCATCGATAATAGCATAAACTTTTCCCAATAAAAAATAAGTATTTGTAAAGAAAACACCAAAATTAATCATCGCAAATATTATGGGAATAATAATATCAAATCCATGATTCTCAATCCTACTTTCTTCTCCCTTATTTTTAATCACATAATTTGTATCGTACGCTAAATTAAGGATCCCAATAATAAAAGAAATTAAAAGATTTTTAAAGTAACCAGTACTATTAAAAGAATTGTAATAAGTGAATTTAATAAATTGAATAATGTAAAATGTTAAATAAATTCCGATAAATACTGCCTTTACTAATTTAAAAAAAATGCAATTTAAATTCTTTTGCATAAATGTAATATTCTGAATTAGTGTGAGTGCCGATATGACCCATAATGACGCAGTCATTATAGAATATAAATTCCAAATTGGCTCACTACTAATAGTCAAAATAGTTAAAGTCAAAGAAAGACTAAGATAAATTGGGGATATTAATGAGTTTATACATATATGTAGATTAAGGATTGTTCGTTGTCGTTTAAATACGTAGAAAAAATATAATTCGATAAAAAAAACTATTATAGATAGTGCGAATACTGCTGCCAGAATTATACCTTCAGCTAACCGACTAGAATCATTAAATGTCTGTTTAAATGGATTATATATAGCTTGACATATCCAGAGGATTATGTAAATCAAATGAAATAAGACTTTTAAACCACATACAAGCCAAAAAATTGGCTTATATGGTTCATCAATTAATTTCGTCATTTTTCTTAAAAGTTAGTTTTGGAAGGAATTTTTGAGAAAGTAAACGACCATTTTCTAATATTTTTTAATTTTCGAATTGAATCAGAATATATACATGCGTACGTACAGTATGTAAGGTATTTAATTTTGATTGCGTTACACTATTCATAACAAAGACCAATTGTCATAAATCCATTATTTTCCATTGAAATTAATTTGTTATTAATATTTTAGGCGTTTTTTTGTGTTTCACGAATATTTTCTAAAAATATTTATTAATAGAAAACAACTCGATCAATAGCTCATATTTTAACAAACAGCCGTAAATAAAATGCGGAATAAAAATGCAAAGGATTTTGTCAAAGCAAATAGATAAAAATTCAAAAAAATTTTTACCAGAAAATACTCAAAAGTTGCAAGTCTCAAATTGCAAATATAGTCAACCTCTCTAAATGTAATAAGACGCCCAAATGTGCTGCATTAGTTGGCCCAAGAGAAGAAATGCATGTAAAGGTTACGTGCATGTATATCGTATATTTCTACGTAGAATTATTTGATCGACATCATTATTGCTATAAAAGGTGCAGCTGTTCTGCTGTGGCATTCTATATATATTTTTTGCTAAAACAAATAAAGCTACCAAAACTAATGTTTCATAAATAAGGCTTGGTCGTAATTGAATACATAGTATTTAGTAAAATTGGAAATATAATTTTATAATAATGTCATAAATAGATGAAAACGAAAAAGAAATGTCATAAAGGTTTAGTATCGCTCGCCTTGGTGAAGATTGGCTTTATTGGCCCTCCCTGCACACCTGTTTTTAAGAGCGCAATGACCACTGCAAAGCTTAATGACACCGTAGTTCAAATAGGTATGGCTCCGAAACTGCACCCCAGTGTTATAAATTATAAATTCTATTCTCTGTATCGCTGTCTGATTTGTTAATTTCTTCCTGAGAGTGTATTTTAATGGTTAATTGATGTTGTGCTACAGGTCATTGGTCCCGTAACTTTTGACCCCATTAGACAGCCAAGTCTGAAACCGTTCGAACTAGATTTCGAAAGTTTAGGATTATGTTCAAGACAATAACTTTAACACGATTGAGAGCCTTAGAATAGCGACCTATTCCCATATGTTTTTTCCTTCGTTTTAACAATAAAGTCTCTGATCGAGCAATAATAATCGTCAGATCATTCAGAGGACATGAAAACCGTTTGCTCACATAGACTTGCATTCGGTTTGTCTCGTCTGTGTAACAATATAGTATAACCATATGTATTTTTTTCTTTTTGGATAAAATAGACAATAATACTGTATGAACATAAATTGAATGTAACGATAACAATGTAATTTATTATAAAATTACCTAAACAGGAATTCGAAATAAGGTTTTAATAATCGTATGTAACAGTGTACGGTATATAATAATCGCATGTAACAGTGTACAATAATCGCATGTAACACAGTGTACAGTGTACGTACATTATTTATTTTAGATATAATTAATAAATAAATACGTCAAGATCATATTAATCAGAATACATTATTATAATTTCTTTAAAAAAATTTAGGATAAAATTTATCAAATTAAAACAATGAAGACAAATTCTAAAGAACTTGCTTCAGATTATAGAAAACTTCTTCAAGATGGCTATAATTCCGATGTGATTATTCGCTTTGACAAAGACGAGAATTTAAAAGAGCTTTGTGCACATTCGCTTATTTTAAGAGAACGCTCTAGGTATTTTAATAGGGCTCTTTCCAGTAGTTGGGCTAAGAAAGAAGGAAAATTTTTCATTATTGAAATGAAAGATGTGCCAATAAATACATTTAAAGCTGTTTTAAGGTATCTATATACATTGATACTATTTTCCTATTTTTTTTTTTTTTTTATATGCTTTGTCAAATGATTATTAATCGTGCTGATTTATTTTTAAAAGGTACATATATACTACTGAAATTTCTTTAGATGAATTAAGTGGTGTTGAGATTTTGGAATTTTTAGTGGAAACTGATAGATTATTACTTCTTAATAAAGGAATTAGTAGCATATTTAACAAAGTATTTTTTTATGTACAAGAAAATTTGGAAAAAATAATACGAAGTGATGCAATTAGAACATTACAAATCATTTTTCAATATAATAATATATTCGAGAAATTGCATGAACCATGCCTTCAACTTATATGTACTTATCCAAATATTATGTTTGAACATCCCAGATTTACTCAGATAGATTCAAATATTCTAACTTTAATATTAAAACGTGATGATCTAGGAAACCTAAGCGAAATAAATATTTTAAAATATTTGATCCAATGGGGTTCTGCTACTATTCAAGAAAAAGATACAAATAATTGGGAAGGAAATGACTATATTACACTTAAAACTGCAATTAGTGAACTCATTCCTTTAATCCGATGGTTCAAGATTTCAAGTATAGAATTTGGACAAATTAGACCACTCCTTCAAAATATTTTATCAACGGATTTGTTTGATAGTATTTTAAGCTATCACTTGGATCCTAATTCTCTATCAGCGAACGCAAGAATGAAACCACCAAGATTTGCACCAAAATTTGTATCATTTGAAAAAATGGAAATCGAATGCGAATCATTTTTTAGTTCATATGAGGATCTTGTTAATATTAATAAAAGGTTGTTTCAAACGAATGACCAATATGATGTCATCATTCGTGTTAGCAAAGATATTGTTAGCAAAAATTTTTCTTTCAAAGATTTTTATGCACATTCTTTGATCTTATGTGCACGTTCCTCTTATTTCAAAATGGCTTTATCTAAAGTTAAAGAAGATAGTAGTCCTTTTATTTTTCCAATTCAAGATATTTCTACAGTTGTTTTTAAAGTCATTTTAAGGTATTTGTGCAATTTTAAATTAATACATGCATATTATTATACGTAGTAACTATTATCAATTATATTTTAATTTTAAAGATATTTATATACTACTGAATTTGATATTGAAGAATTGAATGGTGCCAACATATTAATGCTTATTGTAGCAGCAAATAAGATGGAACTTCAAGTCATTATTGATTATCTATTATTACCTACGAATTTTGCCAAAACAACATTAAGAAAGTTGAATGGCGGTGAAGTTTTAAAACTTTTGATAATTAATGAATTCAACATTCAAAATGCTGTTAATCATATATTATCAAAAAATGACGTTGTAAGGGCTATCTTAGGAAAATTGGATAGTTTAGAAATATTAGAAATTATAGAAAAGACTGAGGAGTTGCAAATTCAAGAAACAATTGCCAAAATATTATCAAATAAGGATTTCATCAATACTATCCTATACAAATTTAATGCGTACAGTATTTTAAATCTAATGAGAATACCGAACAATATGAAATCTAGAAAAGCTATTGATGATATGTTAGCGAGTGAGGATTTTATTCAAATTATCCTTGATAAATTGAATATTGAACAATTTTTACAATTTATGAAAACTGCCAATGAACTACAAAATAAAATAATTGTTAGTAGTCTATTTTCAAAGATAAACTTTAATCTTATAGTGAATAAATTTCATGGTGCTGAAATTTTGCGTATATTTATAGAAGCTAATGTATTGAAACTTGAAGATTTATTTTCCGACATGTCAACGTTTATAGAACAAAATTTAGAAAATCTTCTTCAAAATGACGCAGTTGGTGTATTAGAAATTATTTTTAAACATGTTATATGTAAATCATTTCGGGAATACTGTATCTATCTTATATGTCTCAATCCAAATTCATTATTTGATAACTCAAAATTGATTCGATTAGATCGTTCCATTTTAATTCATATATTGGAACGTGATGATATGGGAATATTAAATGAGAAAAATATTTTGGACTATCTAATTAAGTGGGGCACTGCACAAAACGAGGAAACCTCTCGAAAGGGCATGATGAACTGGACAAGTCGAGAATTCAAGATTTTTGAGAAAGCTATTCATGAATTTATTCCTTTAATTCGTTGGTTTACGATACCTGCAAAAGACTTTAATAAACTTCGCTCTTTTTTAGAAAATGTCTTAACAGATAATTTATATCAAAATATTGTAGATTATCATCTTGATCCTACTAAACCACCAAAGGAATTGAAAATTTTACCA
>CAJVQA010003584.1:0-19152 GCA_910591915.1 Cetraspora pellucida | reverse complement strand
ATTAAATAAATCAGTCCATATGTAGTCAATGCAACTTTGACTAGTATTGTTTGACCATGTGTAGTGTTTATTATCAATATGTGCACCAAGGTTATACATGTTGACTTGATAAAGGTAGTCTGTAAGTCAAAATTTTGATGATAAGCTACAAATATCATCATATGTATTAAAGTTACCAAGAATGATTGGATGAAGATTTAGTTGGTAGGCTTGTTGGATTCATAAAATGACTGTTTCTTGTGTTTTATTATGTCAATATGTGTTAGTAGAAGAGAAATAAACTGCTATAATGCGGAGCTTGATTTCACTTTTGAAGAAAAGATCTAAAGCTACTACTCCTCCAGAATGTGTTTAACAGTTATGTATATATAATTGAAGATAATTGCAAATCATAATAGCAGCACCTTCAGCAGAATTTTCAGAATTTGCCTAGAAGTATGTAAGTAGTATTGGCAATTTTTGTTTCGGTAATACAGACAATATCAATATTGTTATAAAGACAGTAATTTTTTCAAGCTTTTTTTTTGGTAATTGTGTTAAATCCACTGATGTTATGTGTAGCAATGTTTAAATAAAGGTCACGCAAGTTTTGCATAATTATAAAGGTTTGTATTAGGAGTGGTAGCAATGTTGAAAATGATAATGCAAAGGTAGAAATAGGTAGAGGTTGTTGTAATGGTATTGAAGATGTAGAAGACAGTAAGTTTGGTGTAAATGTTGTTGAATATGGGTTTGTTAAGTTGAGAGAATCATCTTTTGTTGTATTTGATTTTAGTAATATGTTTGGATAATGCCAAATAGCTTGAAGTGGTGAAATAAAATGATTAGGTAGAGGTTTAGGTTCAGATGGAAGGTAAACATGGGCTTCACTATAATCATTATTAATAGAAATAGTTAAGATATATAAATAAGCATTGCTTGGTAAGTAATCAAAACTATAAATATGTCATAAAAAAGAAATAATTGTTTGTGGATGTGGGAGTAGTAGAAGGTGGTTATAGGCTAGGAATTTGTTGTAGCATGTATACAGTTGCATAGAGCCATAGTGTTCATTGGCAATAACAGTATTATCATGGCCAGATAGAACAGTTTCAACTAGTTGTAGTAAGTGTAATTTACAATATTATCTTCAAGAACAATTGTGTATTATTAAGTATTGGAGAATATTTTGAAGGAATGGGTATTAATAGATAAAATCCATAGCCAGATTGATGTGGGATGAAGTGGTCAGATAATGGTTCTGGTTTATTTGATAAGTGTATTAAGCACTAACTGTAGTCTAGTTTAATTGATATTGCTAGTGTAAAGTTGTAAAGATTAAGTGGTGTGTAGTTGTAAAGATGTATGTGTTCAAGAAAGGAGTAAAGAGTTTGTGGATATGAAAGTAAAGGTAGTCCTTAATGGGCTAGTCATTATTATAACATGAGTCTGAGTTGACTAATATATTGTATAACAAGTTTTGTGGTGTTTCCTTGAAGTGTGATGATGCAATAAAATTCAAGGAGGTAGAAGGTTCCTCTGTAGATTTAATCACCATATGCTCAGCTTTCACAGCTGCGAAGAATGCCATAGCCTGCTCTGTACATTGAGTCTGGCTGTTATAAACTTGGTTCTCCACGTAAATAGACTTTCCCACCTGTCTACTTACATCATTTTCTTCTAAAAATGGTCCACAAGAAGTGAAAAACATCATAATCTTAGAAGTGGTGGCTGCATTAATGTGTTCTATAGAGGAATTTATTGAAAAGAAGTATCAGTAAGGAAAAGTAAATCTTCAAGATTTGTTGGTTCTTGGAAGTTTAGCTTGAATTTGTTTTGAAGAATTTTTTCTGCCTCTGAATATGCCTTTTCTTGAAAATGCTTAACAATTTCTGGAAAATTCATAGAGACATCTTTGGTATTAAAGTAGGTTATGACACGAGCTAAATAGTTTGTATCAATGATTTTGGTTATAAGAAAGTTGATGGCTTGTTGTTGATCAAGTTTGTCAATATTATGATTTTGTGTAGCTATATTTTGATATATCTTTAAATATTGATAAAAGTAGTAGCTTCATTATTTAAGATTTGTTTTGGTTTAGTTATTGGCATATATAAACTCTTTAGCTTTGGTTGCAAGATCATCAAGGAGTTGTATAGAGATTTTTTCTTTGAAAGTGGCTTTATGTTTAGCATTTACATAGAAAATTGAAACATCAATATTGGGTTGTTTCCAAATTTTACTTTCAGTTTTTGGATATTCTGAGTAGGATTCATTCAGAATTTCTTTGAGAAGGTTGCTATAGTTATGTATATATTGGTAATCAGATTGGTTGTTGCTAAGTATGGTCTTTTTTGCTTTTGTTTTTTCTTTTTCTTTTAGTTTTGTTTTATCAAGATATATACAATCAGAATTAGTACATGTATAAATATAATAATTTGCACGTCAGATAGCCTCATTGTGTCATTGTTGGGGATTGTGGGGTTCAATAAAAGAAATTTCAGTTTGAAGAAGTTCTTTATGATGTTTAATGAATTGTTGTCAGAATCGAAACCTTAGTGCATTTTTAACTTTAGTTTCATTAAGAGATTCAGTAAATTGGCAGTTATATAATGGAAAGAATTTTGTAAACCATTCATTAAAGTGATCTACTGAATTATTAAGTAATGGTATGTTATACTTTTCAAGGAAAAGGTTTTGAGAATATTGAAAAGAAGGTGGATGTCAAATTAGTTGTCCATTTTGTTATTTAGATATTGTTCTTCTTTGTCAGTTGTTGTTACTGATGAGCTAACAGTAAATCTTTTAGGTCTAAGTTTAATATCATCAGCAAATTTAGTGTTGTTAATGGATTGATAATCATTAGATAAGTAGAGGTGCAGTCTGGCAAGATTAATACAAAATTGTAATCGGTTTTGAGTTCTATATAGAGAAACAGTAGCAGAAGATGCAAAAATTTCTGGATAGTTAAGTTTAGTGAATAAAATAGTAGTAAATTTGTGGATAAGTTTTTACGACTTCCTTCCAGAATGTCAAAAAGAATTGTAGCTTTATGATCAATATCTGGATTAGTTTTGAAGATAATATCTGAAAGAAATTTAGGTCGAGTTCAGCCATTTGGCAAATAATATAATAAATGATGACAGTAAGAGCTTTTTTGTTTCTAGTAGCTGGTTTAATTTCTTTTTATGAATAAAAGTTGGAAAGGTATTGTTTGAGGAAGTTAAATAATTCACGAGAAAGTTAAGTTTGGAGTTTTGTATTATTTTCCATTTCGGTTGTAACTGGAAAGTTGGTAATTAGTCAAAAGTTGGGTTTGCTTTAGTTTTAGTATTAGAAGATGGTAATTGACTTTGTTAAGGTTGTTGTTGTTGTTTATATTGTTGTTGTTGTTGCTGTTGTTGTTGTTGTTGTTTGTTGTTTGTAGATGTAGTATTATCAATATTCATATCTATAACATCATTAATTTGGTTATTGTTTAATGGTGTTAGAGGATCAAGTTGAGAAGTAAGTGAATTGGATTGTTGATATTTAGTGAGTGTTTGTCAGAGTTTGTCAGCAAATAGTGTGCTTTTCTTTGAAAAGTCTTGTTGTGTGTTCTTAGTAGAAGGAATATGTTTGGAGCTTTTAGAAGAGCCTTGTTGAGAGTTAAGTTGGTTTTCAATACAAGATTTGTGATAAGGTTTGTCATTAAAGAGTGTAGCATCAACTGCTAAATAATGCTGATTATTAGTTAGTTTGCATATAATAGGTTGATTGCAAGTAATGCAGATATGTTAATGTATAGATGGTAAAGATGATGAAGCTGGAGATGGTTGTATAAATTTAGTAGAATTAGCGATATTTGTTGCAATTTGTTTTTTGTCCTTAGATTTTTTAGTAGGTTGTCCAAATTCATTTTGTTCATATGTTAGACTTTTTTGTAATAGAAAATTAGTATGAAACTTGCCACAAATGCAAGTAACAATACTACTAGTTGCAGAAGCTTTAATGTAGTGACAACATTTAGTATTGCCTCTAAGTTCAATATTAAAGCAGTTATTTGGCTGTTTGCTAGTAGGAATTGGACGAGAGATTAATGAAGTCTCTTCATAAACTCCAATACCAAAACTTTTTGAAAAATTTTCATAAAAGTAGTCAAGTTCGATAAAGTCTGGTTCAGATGTAACAAGAGTATGCATGTTATAATATCTTCTTTTTTTTAAAAAAGAATTAAAAATATTAATATTGCAAGAACAAAATATGTTTTTAGAATATGTTATTAGGCCTGCTATGGTTATTGGGACTTGTGTAACCTTATGCAGTCTGTAATAATGCCTAAGTTAAAATATACTAAAAATAATTATAACTAGGTTTTCTGAAGAAATTTTTTCTGTTTTGTGATTTTTAGCTTGTTTAGGAAAGATTTGAAAAATGTAGGATGATCAGGAAAGGTTATTGGTCAGTTAGAAAATTTTAATAGGTACCAGAAAAGTGAATTTTCCAGGGCACTCCTGCAAATTTTCCTTAATTGCCTTTGAAAAAACCTGCAAATACAGGTTTTTAGTTTTGTCTTTTTCTTGATAACTTGATGGGTTTTGTCTATTTGCTATAAAATATATATCAAAATGTTCATCTTAATGAGCTTAACAGAATACTACTAATAAGCAAAGTATATTTAATTAGTAAAATTGTGAGCAAATAAGCAAAAACCAAAAAGTTGGTTTTTGTAACTTTTCTCAATGGCCAAGTGTTATTGGAGCTTTAAACTTAGCCATCTAGGAGCAGAAAAGTGTGCTGAACAACGTTACTTAAGGGTGCAAGTAAAGTTTACCTAGTAAAATACTTAGAAATAGTTAAATGTTTTTAGCAAAAATTTGGTATAAGTGATCTACAGAAAGAGTTCCTATTATATAATTAGAATATCTTAAAGATATTAATTATTCAAACTTAATTAACTTAACATTATATGCTTATCTATTTAATTAAATATATATAAATAAATCTCATTAGACTTTTCAAAATATAAAGTTGTAAATAAACATAATATTTTAAATTTTAGTTTTCCCTTAGTGGCATTTATACTATAGAATCATATAGCAAATATTAAATTACTATATTGCTATATGATTTTTGCAAAAGATCAAAAAAGATGATCAACAGTACATAACATTCTTTTTTTACAATTATCATTATGTTAATTATATTCATTCAAAATAAGTATGTAAGCAAATAAAACTAAATCGTAATTATAGATATGCAATCAAACCAAACTTTATTAGATTTATAAACCAAATCAACTTAAAAGTGACATAAATTCAATAAATAAATGACCAATAGAACTATTGCAAGAATAAATAGATGGAAAAAGTAATAAGATAGCTGTACAATATCATCAACTAAAATTAGGATAGAAAACATAAGGAGTATTAGTATTGCATTTGGATTGTTTCTGACAAAACTATGCTTAGAGTATATAAAAAAAATATATTTTAAGCATAGTTTTGCTAAACAACAATCTATTTAGTAAATACAAAGGTTGTGTATAATTGGGCATTATAATGAATAATTTTTTCCTATGTCTTACACTTTCATATTTGTCTAATTCATTATATTGTTACATAAATGTATCATTATAGTTATATTAATCTTACTTTTATAATTAAGCATTTTTCTGTCTTCTTATCTATGCTGATTTTTGCAAAATAAGTAATTTTTAACCAAATAAAAGATGTTTTGAATTTTCTTGATAATTAGTATATCATTTTGAAGAAATTTAAACATGTTACATATTATCATTTATTTATTATTATATTTCTTTTTTATTATATAAATAGCAGTTTGTGCAAATGTATTTTCTTTTTTCAATGTTTCTAGTCTTATTTAAATTCTGATCATAGTTTTCAAAAACTCAAATTGAATCACAATTACAAAAATAACAACAATATAAAATAAAATATTGGATTAATTTGAATATCTAGTAATATATGTATATATAACAAATCATTGTACTGCAGTACTGTAATATGTATATTAAATAGTGAAGCCTTATTTAAATTAAGAAAAATTAAGTTGTATATAGACAAAAAAGCCTTATACACTCTGATTTTAATACAAATATAAAAATTCTAAGATAAAGATATATTACTTTACTTGACTGTAAACTATACTTTGTATTGATATTGCACAAACTTTATTTCTAGTATACAAATATGCAAACTGCATTATTATACTACTATAAATGTAGCAGAAAAAACAAATATATCAGAAAAGTGACACAAATGTGCAAACTGCACCACTATAAACATAACAGAAGGAATAAAAAAGTAAGTAAATAATACAAACAATAACTAATACAAAAAGTGAACAAACAAATCATAATGGACATTTTTAAAATATTAGTATAGACAGATTAAAAAATTAATTTAATATTAAGCAAAATAAATTCAATTTTTATATATAAGATTTATGTATTTCTATTGGCTACTTATATACTGCACTATAAAAATTTTTGGAATCTGGTTATTTTTGACCTGGTTAGAATATGAAAACTAATTTTTTTTTTATATAGTCTAATATAATTTAATTTTAATTTAATTCTAATTAGAATTTTTGAAAATTTATAAAATATAATATAATATAATATACAAACTTTTTTTAAATTAAAAATAATTATCATAAGATAGTTACTTAGTTGCAATTATTAGTTTAAATATAGTAAAGAATTTATATATTTATATATATTGATAATAAAAATTATATATTTTTAATATATTTTAACTAAAAATATTAATAATATAGTTTTAGTATTTTCTATTTGTAATGCTATATACTTAAATTTGCATAATTATAATATTAATAAAAAAACTAACATTTTGTATATTATTTAATAGGTTTCAGACTTAAACTAATTTCTAGTTATTAGTATTATATATTATTTACAATTAAATACTAGTAATTTTAGTAATTATTATATATTTAAAAAATTATTTATTTCTTTCTTTAATAATTAGTAATTATAATTTAATCAATTTTACAAAAATTTTTTTAAAAAAATAAAAATATCAAATATCTAATAAATATATTAAAATTTCATTAGATTATTAATATCAAAAATCCAATAAAATATATTAAAATTTATATTAAAATATTAATTTTATATATAAAAATTTTAATTTAACAATTATTTGGTTTTTTTTTTTTTTATAGTTAAAGTTTCTAGCTTGAGGATGCAATATTTTATTCAAGTTTTGTTAAGAAACAGGTGTCTCTAAAGGCTCCCTTACATTGGAGGTTACTTTTAGTGGCTAATTTAAGTAGTTTGCTTACATATTGCTATATAAGTTCTATACTAGTTGTCATACTTGCAAGCCAACTAAGGATCTTGTCGATTTAAATTCTCTGCATATGCAATTCTCTTTGTATTATGAGAACATCTCAAGGCTACACCTATCCAAGTTTCTGATGCATATTATTACCTTTAGGACTATTTTATCCTTAATAGGAAACTTACTAGAGCCTTTATATCCTATACATATAGACCTAGTTTTATGCAACACGCTATAGTTACCTGACACTTGCAGTTACAAGTTACCTGTTTAACTGCTATGTTATACTATTTCTATTCTTGTAAAGTTCACTAGAACCCCAGTACCTATCTTTCCAGCATCTTCTTCATCATCTCTTACTAGACGCAACTTAGAACCATTGGTCTCATTCTAAACTACCAATCCAGATGACCCGATATAGTATACTTATGTATCCTTTTCCTCTAGCAAATTTGGTGACCTAGTTGGTTATATGCTTCTTTACATATATTTGATATCCAGTTTTAATCTTCAGTTTCTATGAAGGTGTTTCATAGGCTTCAACCAATCTAATGATACTGTCAAAAGTTCATGCTACCTTTTTACTTAGAAATTTTCAGTGAGTTTCCATTATCTCAGTTTCTTAGTCTTCTATGTCTAATGGTCATATTGTGAGTTTATACTGAAATCTTATACAATACTGGTAAACATTTTTCTATATACATGTAATGTTACACTTTGCAGAGATGTCTGAGCTCCTAAAGTTGGAGAACCTGACCTGGTGTACCTGAATAACAGCCACATAAGGCCAACTGATCGACAGAAGACAGTTACTATAATGCAGATATAATTTCTAAATTTCATCATAGGTAGGATTTGAACCTTAGACCTGCCACATGAAGGATGACAACCCAACTACTACACTAGGATCACCATTCTCAAACAATTATTTGTTATAGTATTTATATTTATATCTATATATATAATTAATAATAATTTAGATTATAGAAAAATAATAAGATTAAATTTAAAAAAAATAATATATAATAAATAAAATTATATAAACCAATTAGCTATAAAATTATGTAAATAAATATTGTTTAAAAAACTATATATTTATATGCATTTATTTTAAATATATTTAAATCTAAAAATGTAATAACTTAAAGTTACTATCTACTAAATAGCAGGTTTAGAATTCAAGTCCTATTTATATGTAATAAATTATTTGTATTATAGTATACTATTAAATTAACTTAATCAAATTAAGATACTTATAATCTTAATTATTTCAACTTGTTTAAAAGTTTGAGATAAGTATAACCTTAGAATAAAATTATTAGATATAGAAATTCAAGATATAGAATTAATAAAAATTACTTGCTAATTTTAAGCAATGAAATACCACAAAGCTTTAACAATATTGTTTAAATGACTAGATTTCAAAAAGATTTTTAAGCTTAGAAATAAACTAGAACTAAACATCAACTAGGTTGTTAAAATTTGAACTAGAGAAAAAAAATATATATTAGTTGTATATATTAAAGATAGGTTATAATTTCATTAAATTATCTAAATTAGAAGTTTAAAAAACTAAATAAGAATTATAAATAAAATGAATATGTTGTAAAATGAGTATAGAATTCTAGTAAATTTTATAAGAGTTAATTATAATATAACATTGTAGTTAAATAGGTTAATAGTATAATGAATCTCGGATGTTAGTAAAAAGAAATGATACTATTATTACACATCTTCTAAAGTATGAGAAATACATATCTATACTAGTTAAAACTATAACGCAAGTGTTGGCATAAATAATATAATGTGTTTGTTACACTAATAAAGCAGTTTTTTAGTAAAAAAACATCATTTCGATTTATAACCCTTTACAACAAACCATATTTTTTATATTAGCTTGGCAAAATTTGCCTGAGCATTCACAAAATTTGCAGAAGCAATTTGTCATAGGTTATATTGAAAGTTTTTATTCAAAATAAAATGATATGAGAACGCTTGAAAGAATTTGTAGAACTTATTAACTCTTAGCTTTTACTCATATGGCAACAAATTTATCAATTTTACCAATAATTTCTTATTTGTTACGACGGCCTAATATCGAAGAATACCAAAAACGATTTGTTAGTTCTTCTACTAATTCTACTAAGTTTTGTACTTCTTGCATTGCATATTTTTCTGTATTTAACTTATGATAAGGTTTATAAATCTTTTCAGTGACACTTTTGTATTACTATTTTGAAATTTAATGCAATTGTTTCTCTATCGGATGGCTTTCATTTTCCTTTAGTTTTTGTTAATTCTTGATGATTTAATAAATAAAAGAATAATACAGCTGAAGATTCGCTCAAGTGTCAATTACAGATTTTATTTTAAATTAATATAATAAATGAGGTCAATATAATCACCAGCTAATCTCATTGAAGGCAATGTTTGAAAAAACTTCAATTATGCCATTATTTAAATATTCAATATTCAACAAAAATATTATGTTAACATCAACCTCTAACTAATCATATTGAGAATAAGGTTTGAGAAAATCTTAGAGTTATTTTATGTAAATTATTGATTGGAAATTACTGTAAATTAGTGATTGGTGATTACTTATTTATATGATTAATATTAATAACAAAATATTTGTTATGGTTCGTGGCTTATTTTTTCACGTTTCTATAAGTTCTTTCGCTTGGTTTTTCGCTACAGTCTTTGAGATCAGTGATTACAAATCCATCTGTCCGGTAAAAAAAATTCTATTCAATTAAAAGAACATTAAAAGCTTGTATAAATGCTATGCTGCAAATATGTATAGTGTAAATATGCATATTTACAAAATGCATATTGCAAAAAATACACATTTACAAAAATGAAGCATATCCAAATTCATATAAATGGTACATTTTATGGCAATCAATTATATTACATGCATAGTGGAACGAAATGGATTGTTCAATTCGAGTTTTGCATTCGTTCACAAAACTTATCGAATGATATTATCTACATTCGTATTACTGTTTGTCACATTTCCTTTTATATTAACATAGAATGGATAAATATAATGGTTTAATTCGAGTTTGATGTTTGTATACAAAATCTTGATTCTGAGTGATTTTCATAATACATACTGTTTACGGGGTAAGCATTCATATAATGATCTACATACTGCGTAAATTGTATTTTTGATATCTATATAACCCGCCAACCCTAAAAGTAACCCTAACTGGTACCTGATTTTAACGTTCCCTCCTGTACAAATATCACGGAAAAACTTCACATGGCCTTATAAAACGCCGGATAACATCAATAGTGGACTTTTTTCATCAGAGTTAATTTCATTCATGTGCGCATTGGGTGACATTAACTCTAATGAAAAAATCACGTTATTTTTTATCTATTATTTCCTGTTATTTTTCAATATTGTATACATCATGTTCCACCCGCTATAATTAGGGCCTAAGATTGTCGAGCCGAGCCGGGGTAGCTCAGCCAGATTTTGGACTGAATTAAGTTTAGTTCGAGCCATGAACCCAATCTGCGTTATTTCGAATCACACGAAATTCTTCTTAGTGAATTATTAAATCGGTCTTCACAAACAGTGTTGTCAAGTCTAATAGTTTAATTTTGATCGAACAAGTACAATTGCAAATGTCCAATAATCATGTCGGATCCAAAAGTATCAACTTTGTTAACTGCTAATAGGATCGGAATGGAATAGAATGACGCCCGTCTATATAAATAGATTATGTAATTTTATTGTTATGCTTACGTACATACATATGTACATGCTTACATACGAAAGAGAAAAATATACAACCATTTATCGATATATATACTCTAATATTGTTGATAATTGCTCATTTTACCGAAATAGAATCACGTCGAAAATTATTTGCACGTAGCAATTTTCTAATAAATTATCTACTAATAAGGTATTAACGGTTTTTTAACAAATTAGCTATTACAAATCATCCTCTCACTATTACTGTGTTATGTATTCTTTCCTACTATTCTCTTTGATAGCCTTGTCATTCATTTTGTAATTTACTGTATATGCCATTACCATTAACCTATAACGATAATGATTCTGAGTATGAATCAACATTCATCTATAATCATGATTGGTCAAAGACTTCACTTGGCCCTATGGACTCATGGGATCCTGCAATCAAAAGTGCTTTGGTAATTTTATAGTTATGTTCTTAAAAAAGTATAAACTTTTCAAAATTATTCATAAAATTTCGTAAATTAATATTAGAATTTGTGCCTCAATTCTGAATTCCCTATTTGTCTCTACCTCGGACCCGATTGGATTATAATACATAATAAAGGTAAATAGTTATATGATTTAATTGTTATATGAATTTTATTAATTTAAAAAACTAATTATGTCATTCATGCAGCGTTTCGACCAATGTTTAAAAGTTATCCAAACGGTAAACTGTATAATTTCGCACTTATATTCTTAATAACTTTTCCAAACTTAACTTTTATTTAAATATTAAATAGCAATAGGAAAAAAAATTAAAGAGGGCTTAAGTGGAAGCAAAAACCTTGATTATTTGATTTCACTATTCGAAACGTAAGTTGAACAATAACTTTGAGATTAAATTTTTAAACATATCTTAAATGCAATTGAAATATATATAGTATAAAAGCAACGGGCAAGGGCATATTTAAAAACGAGCAATACTTTAAAGCACAAATTTTTGAATCACAATCTATTGTATATGACGAAGAGACATACTATAGTTCTACAAAGAGCCCGATTCTTAAATCAGATGGCTCAGTCTATGGTATAATTGAAATGTCACTAAATAGTACTCAAAAAGTTTTGCATACTCGAAGATTAAAATTACTTAGTGAAGTTGGTCGTTGGACTTCTGGTTAGTAATTATAATTACAACATAAGATTTTTAATTTTTATTGGTTAATATGCTTTTGTAAATATTTAAATAATGATTATTTTAGAGATTAAATCTTTAGAAAGTGCCTGCAGTATTATAACGAAAATACTAAGCAAAAATAATGCTGATATTTCTTATGCATTAATTTATCTTATCGATCATAAATTAACTGCTCGTCTGATTTCCACAACTTTTGATGAGAATGATAGAAGATTTCCCGATTATTTTCCTGAAACTCATGAAGTGATTGACCTATCTAAAGATTCTAATGAGAGCTATGAATATATAGAATTAAAACGAGGAGAAACTTATTCGTTCTTAAAATGTGATTCATGGCCAATACATCTTCTAATAAAGAATAGCGGACATATAAAAGTTCTTTTAAAGGATGAATCTCAGGCTGTACTATTATTAAAAAAAATCCCACTTGCAGGTGAACAAAACTTATCAGCTATACTGATTTGTGGCGTCAATCGATTAAGACCACCTGATAAGCAATATATGAAATTTTTACATGTATGCAAACTTTATTATTATTATTATTATGTATGCAAAATTTTATTATTGACTTCAGTTGAATGTTAATAATACTTATTAAAATATTTAATCTACTAGTTAGTCGTAAATCAAATGATTATATTCCTGCAGCATGGGAAATTAATAGAGGAGGAAAGGGAGCGATCCAAAATGTTGGCTGATTTAAATTATCAGAAAGTTATGTTTTTTCAAGGACTTAGTCACGAATTAAAAAGTATTGTATTATAAATTGTGAAATTTTTCTTTAAATATTTTACACAAATATACTCAAATATGTTTTTTACAATATTAGCACCACTAACTTTAATTCTTTCACCACTTGACGATGTAATTAACGTGTGTCCACGAGAAGCGTCAATAATGGTACATCTTCAAATTATACGACGTAATGCTCGTCGATTGCTTAAACTGATTAACATTTTGTTACAAGTAAGTTATAAACATTCATTTTTTTAATAATAATTGTGGCAGCAGAAGCTGAAGGTTTATTCTAGTTTATATAGATTTAAAAGGGGACTCTAAATTTCAGCATCAGCTGCCACACTAATTAATATTTCTTATTAAATGTGATCCACTTCTTATACAGTTTTCAAATATAGATGCTAATCAATTTGAAGCAAATTATTGTAAAACAAACATAGTTGAATTTACTAAAGAGTTGGCTTTAGACTTTAAAAGCATGGCAAAAACATTAAGCTTAGATTACATCATTGATATTCCAAATCCAGACGAATTTAATCAACCTGTAAATACTAACATTTATTTAGATCATAATATGTATGAAACAATTATATTTAACCTTTGTAGGCATTTTTTAAAAATATTCTAGTCGCTAAAACATGAAAAGCTTATTGTATTAAGATGTTTTGTTTACTAAAGGTTCGAATGCACTAAAACATACCTGGAATGGATGCATTACTATCCGTTTATATATTGACTACAAAGACGAGAAAAGGACGGTAGTTCTTGAAGTGTCTGATACAGGTTAATAATATTCCTTATAAAACTTATGTTCTAGACAATTTGTTGAAGTGCATAATATAAATTGGACCGAGTCGACTCATAGTTTAAAACATATAGCCTTAACTCAAATTAACTCGAGTCGAGACTATATTTTTTAAGCTATGAGTTGATTCGAGTCCAGTCTCTAGTGCATAACATCTATTAATATATTTTATATATTAATCACAACCCTGGATTAATTTAGGAGTTGGTATACCTGAAATCGCACTTCCAAATATATTCCAACGCTTTTATCGCATAGAGTCTCAAAGTTCACGTAGTTATGAAGGCACCGGAATAGGACTTGCACTCGTCAAAGAACTTGTAACACGCCATGGTGGTGATATTACTGTAACTTCAGTAGTAAATAAAGGAACAACATTTAAATGTTGGTTTCCAATAGGATATAAGCATTTACCAAAAAACCAAATAAACTTTGATATTGAAAATCCAATAAATCGTGATTGCACTACTCGACAACTTTATTTAGAAGAATGTACACACTGGACAAAAGATAGTACATCTGAAGCCAAAAATGAAATAATAAATCAGTTGTCAATTGATTATAATGATCAAACATTAATGAAAAATTCCTCATTTCCTTTACCCGAAAATAATCCTGTTTCTGGGAAAAAATATCAAGTCTTACTTGTTGATAATAATAATGAGATGCGGTAATAATTTATTTAGTTATGCAATTAAGTTATACTTGCAAACAGTTTCTTATTATTGGTGCTTATATTTGTAGAAATTATCTCTCGAGCTTGTTAAAAGAATTTGATATACTTCATGCTTGTGATGGCCAAGATGCTATAAGAGTTTTAAAAAATCTTAATAAATTACCTGATTTAATTCTCAGCGGCAAGTAATTTTATGATTACATTGTTTAAATCATATATATATTATTTATAATAATTATTGAATTCTATGATTTTGAATTTAATAGATATCAAAATGCCAAATATGAATGGATACGAGTTATTAGATGTAATAAGATCCAATATAAAAACTCAATTAATTCCAGTAATATTATTGTCCGCAGAGAATGATGAAGACTCTAAAATTAAAGGTAATTTAATAATTTAATTTATTTTTTACTATCTAATTTTTGAATTCAAATACATCAACTTTTCTTATTCAGGTCTTGATAAAGGGGCAGATGATTATTTAGTAAAACCATTCTCTTCTCGAGAACTAATTACCCGTATTCGCACTAATCTTGAGCTATCACTTCTTCGCCGTAAAATAATATTCCAACAGTCTGAGCAAGAAAAATCAAACCAATTACTAGTTTCAATCTCGAATAAAATTTTTTCTGGATCAAGTATGAAAGAAACATTACAATATGTTGCTGAAGAAATCCATCACAGATTACCATGTGAAAGAATTATTATTATTTCAAAAGAACAATCTGAAATTAAGAGTAATAATATAATTGCTTTATATGAAAGCTCAGAAATTACACCTATGCAACTTAGTGACAATGACGAGAATGAATCACAAACATTTATTAATTCAAAAGAATTTCTAAATAATAATTTAGGACTTGATATTTCTTTAGATGTATATTGTGATAATGTTTGTAAAAATGTATCAATGTTGTCTGTAGAAGTAAGATTAAATGATGGTTTTTGGGGATGGATAAAAGTACACAGATCCCCAAATTCTATTTGGCTTAATTCTGAAATAGAGTTTTTACAACAAATCTCGAATCAAATAAGTTTATCTATTACTTATATAAATTTATTAGAAGAGAATTTTGAAAAGGAGATTCAAATAAAAGCTGCTGAAATTGCGAACAATGCAAAGGGTCAAATTTTAGCAAACACTTCTCATGGTATATTACTTTCTCTGCGATCATTTTTGAAAGGTTCTAACATACTAATTGATATTAATTTCATAGAATTAAGAACACCACTAAATGCAATAATAGGAATTATTTCTTCTTTTGAAGGTGCTGACTTAACAACTGATCAAAAAGACATGATTGGTATCATGACACGTGCTTCTGATGAAGTATTATCGATAATAAATGATATCCTTGATGCTGCAAAATTAGAAGCACAAAAAATCGCACTTGTAAATAGAACATTTGATTTATTTGAATTATTTGACAACTCTGTTGAAGTATTTGGAGAAAGAGCAGGAAGTAAAAAAATTGAATTGATCGTAAATTATGATATAGATAAGTTGCCGAGATATGTTAGAACTGATCCTGAGAGGTAATTAAAAACTAATACAACTTATAAAATAAATAAATACTTATCTTAACTTTTAATATTAAATAGGCTGAAACAAGTTTTATTTCATTTAATATCAAATTCGTAATGATGTTTACATGATTATGTTTAATTTATTTTTTTTATATATTAGTAATTCATTATTAATTTTTTAGAATTAAATTTACTGAGAAAGGTGAAATCGTACTGACAATTTCAAAACTACCGCAAGAAGATATTGATGAAAACAAAATAAGTTTAACTTCTAGTGAAATGAATAAAAAAGGAACTCTCTTAATTGAATTATATGACACTGGCATTGGGTGAGCCACTTATGATAATATATTTAATGTTTTAACATGTACGCTAATTATCCTTTTAACAATAATAGTATGAGCCCTGAATATATACAACATGCCTGGAAAAGTTTTTCACGAGGTGATGTTTCGATGACCAGGAAGCAAGATGGCACAGGACTTGGTCTCACAATTTGTAAAAGTCTAGTAGAAATTAATGGAGGTGAAATTAATGCAGAAAGCCAGTTAGGAGAAGGAAGTAAATTTTGGTTTACATGGAACATTGAACTATTATCATCGACAACACCAAATATTTCAAAACTACCAATATCCTCATTATTAGAGGCACAATTTGATAAAAAAATAGACTATACATTACCTAATTTTATACGAAGTAAACGAATACTAATAATTCACCCAGTTGAAAACATGAGAAATGCCATGCTAGAATATTTTAAAATGGTTGAAAAAGTTGATGCATTCGATACTTTCGACAAATGTGTCCAAACATACAAAGAATTATATAATCAATCTGCTTATGACATAGCATTCATCAGCCTTTATGAAGACAATGAAGAAGAGGTCATGAAAATAACATCAAAATTAAAAGCATTAGATATAAATTGTAATAGGCTAGCTATAACTTTTATTGTATTTCCAGGTAATGAAGACAATAGGTTAGCAAAAAAATTAATCAGAAATGTTGGGGAAATCGCTTCTGTTATTTATACTCCAATTACAAGAAAAAAGTTAATTAATCAAATTATATATCTGGAAAAAAACAATGCTGCTGGCAAAAACCATACAAATCTGCAGATTAATGAAAGCAAAAATAAAAATATTCTTAAGCAAGTAGCAGACTGTGAACTTTATAAGATTGAAGATGCAAATCAATATATATATGAGAACATAACTAGAAGAGATTTCAAGAGCAAGTGTATTTTATGTGTGGTATGCATTTATTTTGTCCAAACAATGCATGATTATTTAATATAACAAGCTTTAATCAATTGTTTAACAATATTTATAGGATGGTGATCCTATTAGTTTAGAGGTATTTATGGTTTACTAATGTAGACACGTATTATTTATAAATTCTTTAATTTAATTTATTTTAGAGCACATTGAAACAAATTTCAAAACTTGGGTATTCAACATTTTCTGCGACAAATGGTCAAGAGGCAGTTAGATTGATTGATTCTGAAGTTAAATTATTAAGATATTCGTACTCAAGTTCATCCAATTCAGATATAGATCAATTAAAATCATGCAGAATATCATTGATATTAACTGAATGCAATTTGGTAAGTTTAATTTTTTAATTATACTATCATTATACAACGCTCACAATTATTAATTATTATACTCAGCCAATAATATCAGGTTTTGATATTTCACGAGCAATTAGAGCAATGAGACCACCAATTTCAAATATACCAATTATTGTTTTAACTACTTTATCTATGAAAGAAATACAAAGCGAATGTATCGAGTCTGGAATTAATGATTATCTTGCAAAACCACTGAAAGCTGATGAACTTGAAGAAGTTTTAATTAAGTGGATTGGTAAAAATTAGGATTAATGATCTATATGAATTGGTAAAAATTTGCATTAATTATTTATATGAATTGGTAAAACTAGCTTTAATAATCTATATGAATTTGTAAAAATTAGCATTAATAATTATGCATATAATAATCTTATATTGGTTATAAATATAGTAATATCTTTTATTTTTTTAAAACGTTTGCTGTATGTTTACTTAAAAGCAATTTATAGTTATTTATAATTATATAATTAATTGTTTTTTTATTTAAATAAAATTTATAATTTTTTTAATAAATTAACTTACTAAGAAAATATTTGTCGATTTATCTTTTATCATTAGCTTACTTGATCTGATCGTAATATACTTATTTGTTATTTGGCCCTTAATTTAAGAGTAGGGGTACAAATCATAAATTACTAAGAAAAATTTCAAATTTCAAAATTTAATAATTAGTCAAATATAAGCAATAAAAAGTATATTATTAACACTAAATTAGTTATTTTAATAATTTATCATAAATTTACTTTATTATTAGCATAATCAACTATTTAAACTATTAATTAATATTGATAATTTTTAAGCATTTATTTGTACTAATTTATTGTAAATATTGATATTTTATTGTTATGATAATTGGTAATATTTTAGAGATCTGTTAATGCCACCTTTTAATTTTGCTAATGCTACCTCTTATATAATCTAACTTTAATTAATAATTAGAATCAGAAAGGTTAAAGATTAAATATTTTATATAAAGTGTGACATTAACAGATCTTTATATTTAAAATTTTTTTTTGCTTTTGCTAAGATTAATGTTTACAGTAACTATTGTTTTTATTGTGTTTTAGTTAACGCATTATATATAAGAAGAGAATATAACTAGTTACATATGCAACTTTTGATTACCTATTTAAGTAGTCCATTCTTAGATTCTACACTAGTTGTTATATCTATAATCTATTATAAGATTACTTATTTAAACATTTTGATCCCTATACTGTGCTAGGTAATTAACATTTAGTTTTTGTATACTTAAGTGCTGTTTAATTTAATATTAAGTCTTTTTTCTATATATCTGTTAAGTAATTACTTAATTTCAAATTATATTTCCTAATTTTAGAATACATTATCTGACTGTAAGACTTAGATTACTTTTTTTTAACTAACCTACTTACTCTATAGACTATTAATAAGATTATATTTTTGTAAAGTTTATTTAAATTCTAATACTAACTTATTGCATATTTTTATTTTTATTTATTTATTTTTTTTTTTTTTTTGAAATGTCAAAGTAGAAACTTTATTAAGTAATAGAAGAATTACATTAAAGATTTCTAAACTACATTTGTGCTACTTGTTTTAAG
>CAJVQA010003583.1:0-19159 GCA_910591915.1 Cetraspora pellucida | reverse complement strand
CTAGTACTTTTAGTATACCCCTGCTTTGAACCAAGACTCCCAATCCAGATAGCCCGGAAGGACTGTGACCTGTCCTTGGTATATTGAGGCTGGCCCAATATCCTTTTCCTCTAGTCCGAAATCTGGCGGCCTGGTTGGTAGTACCCCTCACCCGAGGTTCTTGCCTGCTCGAATCCTTCACATTAGTATCCATTTCCTAGGTCTAGCCTTTACAGTAGTACCATTGAAGATCTGTGTTACCTCTCTGCTTGGAATTTCCAAGTGGGCTCTGGCTTCCTAGTTTTACGGATTTACATAGCCCGAGGACTTATTTTAGGTTTGCACCGCCTGGTACCAGTTTGCATTCCTTTATGTAACAGGTTACACAGATGCCCCAGACCTGCCAGTCATACTGGTGCAACCATAGTTACAGGTATCCTATCCCAACTGATCGACAGAATGCCATCGCCATAATACCGTCTATATATTACATAGGTGATTATTCAAATTTTGCCGTCAGTGGGTTTTGAACTCACAACCTACCACTTGGGGGTATGACAACTTATCCACTTCACTAAGTTGCCATACCCTCTTGCACAAGACTTTGATTACAACCATTTCAAATAAAGAATTATAAATTATTGATACATTTTCTTTAATTGATTTTCTAATTCTGGATATTCTTTAACTAACAAATTAAAATATGCACAAATATCATCTAAATTCATTGATTCACTTTGTAAATCATTAGTCATTTTTGAAAAATATTTAAGTTGATTAATAAATCATCAACTTCATTTAAATTTAATTGTTCAATTAACAAAATATCATGACCTAAAAAATAAAAAATAAATAAAAAATAAATAAAATAAAAAAATAAAATAAAAAAAACAATAAAATAAATAAAATTATATAAATCTAAAAATTCATTAACTTGTATAATGTAAAGAAGTTCTTTATATCATTTAATTATTTTTAATTCACTTATCTAACAGGTTGCATTATCTAATTTAGCTTTTAATGATATCACTTTTGCAAACTTTCTATGATTTTTATATGTTTGTATCATAATTATAATTATATGAATTTGATTTACAATAGTAGTTGAAGAATTAATAAGATCATTAACTGCTAAATTTAAATGATGCAATGCACATCCTATAAGCAGAAGATCCAAATCAGTAGTTATTTTTTTGTTAGTGCTACAGTTATTCTCTGAAATAAATAAGATATTTTTAACATTTTTATTATATGATTCTAAAATATTTTCAAAAAATTTGATATGTGTATCTGTACTCTAAGTAATACAATCTTCAAATGACAAAAATCTTAGTAAAACTAAATTTCTGAATTTATGTACAGTTTGATAAACATCAAATAATTCAACAAAATGAATTCTGTTACTTGTCTATCCATCAAACATAATTCCAATCTTTTTAAATAAAATATTTTTTTATTTTTTCTCATACAATATTTATCAAACTATTAAAATACTTACTAATTATAGAAGTATCTAATTTTGAAAGACCAGTATATGCAATAAAATCTAAATTTTCACATGCATTAAATGGAATTGATACTTTACAATAAGACATATTCAGTTAAAAATATTATGCAAATTTGTGTTATAATTAAGTATGTTATTATTTGTCATAGAAGAGCTAGTACATTCAACATGTTGTTGGTAAATAAACTTGAAATTTTTGTGCTTAACCTCTAAATGGTTCATTAAATTTATATAACTAACTCCTTTTTTTTGTAAGATTAACTGTGATCCAGAAGGACACAAATTACATTGATGCTTGCTATCAGTCATAGGTTCAAAAAAGGTCTCACAATAATATTTGTTTAACCTTTTTACACTCATTGAAACACATGTAAAAGTGAAAATTTTGTATATACTATTTTGATATATAGATATGTGCTTTTTAAAGCTTTGTTATTGCCGTAAATATGATGTAATTTTTTATAATACATAATGATAATTGCAATTAATTGACTAATTGTGGCTACACCACCAATTAATTAATTGTAGTTAAATAATTGCAATTAATTTTCCACTACAATAAATTATTCAGTATGTCTGATTTTAGCAGAGCTTGTATTTTCAAATTAAGACCCAACTTTCAGCATCAGCTGTAACAATAAAGAATATAATCATTTATATAATATTGCAAAATTACCAGTAATTTTTTTTTGAATTTACCTTATAATATAAGGTGCACATATGGTGCTTTATTAAGCAATTTGATAGAAGTACAATTGTGCTATTTTGTTATATTATTTACAATTTTTTAAAAATTTTTGGGCCTTGATAGGCCTTTATTTACTGATAGGTAGAGTTGTTGTAGAACAGCAAGTTCATTATTTAAACAGTTTGTAACGATAGCTGAAGCATTACACTAGTTAATTGTAATATTACCTCATTTAGACGATATGTATAGACACCAGATTTTGTAAACTATATTGACGTGGAGCCATTTGATTGCCTCTCTGGTTTTGGGTAAGAGCGGTTGGGAGAGAAAGATAACTTCTTTAAGAGAGGTAGGTATTGTTATGCTTGGAATATTTGCTAGCATTTTGTACCCAAAGTTCTAGGTTTGTTTGCTAATAGGACATTCCAGGACAAAGTGATCTATATTTTGTAGAACCTCCTCACACCAGGTACAGTTGCCATCCTCGGATGCTATCATGTGTCTTAATCAGTATCCTAGGGGAAGAGCCCTATGAAGAAGCTGCCATAATATGTCCGTTTTTTTGTTGGGTATCCAGTTGCAGTAAAGTAGTGAATTTGTCTATGGGGTTTGTAGTTCTATAAGCCAGTTGTTTTGCGAAGTTGTTGCAGTAATGGATTTGTTTCTAAGGAATTAAACTGTTTTTTTTACTGTATAGAGGCTGCCTCATTCGTGTGCTAGAGTGATGGAATCTAGCATCCAGGGCCAAGTCTCTTCATTTCTATTTATTGACCCTTCTACTTTTTTCCAGGCCTTCACAAATGGTTTCCATCTGGTCGGCCAGGCCTTAGTTCAGATAGGGATGAAGGAGAGAGCCGAATTGACTGAAATTCCCCTGTCATTATACATTTTCTGTGTAATGTTGACTCTTTCCACACTTGCTCATAGTGAAATTCCAGATAAAAGCCTTATCCAGATATTAATCATGTGAGCTGTAAGAATATCTGTGATAACTGATGCTTGTAAGCCATATATCAGATATGATTGTTGAAAGGTTGAATAGCGTAGTAATGTATGTGAGCCTTGTTTAATGTAATCTATAAAGAATTTGTTTAGTTCTAAGATTTGTTTACAAGACAGGGGCATCAGGGTAGCTATATACCAAATGCAAGAGATAACTAGTGAATTGACTATGAGTATGCAGCCTTTTAGAGATAAGTTTCAGGCAGCTAACCTATTTAAAAGATTTCTTATTTTTTGTATATTATTAGACTATAGTGTTTTGGGAACATAATCTTTACTGTCTATGGGATACCCTAGCATTGTGATTGTTCCATCCTGTTGCAAGGTTTTAAAGGCTTCTGCATTGGAGAGTTCTACACTTTTGCATTTTCTGTAAGAGGGACAATGATGGATTTGTGTTTGTTTAGCTGTGCATTAAAGGCTTTTTTATAGTATATTAAGGTTTTATTAAAGGAAATCCAGTCCAAGAGTGAGCCTAAGCCTATGGTCAAGTTATCTGCATAGGCTGCAGCTTTGAAAACATTATTTTGAATAAGGATGCCATGGAGTTTACTAGTAAGTTTCTGCAAAAAAGACTCAAAAGGTATAGTAGGGGTGAAAGTAGGTCACCTTGGCAAACCCTTTATTTATATTGAACGGTTCAGGAAGCATTCCATTGTCCGTGATATGAACATGTTGTTTGTTAAAGAGACTTTTGATTACTGTTATAAAGGTGGAGGAGAAGCCCATTTATTATAAGGTTAGTAAAAGGAAAGTATAATTCATTCGATCAAAGGCTTTCCATTGATCGAAGAATAGCATTCAGTTTGACTTGGTCTGATCTATGGTATTTCTCATCATGGTGATCACATCTAGTACAGCATCCATTATAGACCTCTCTGCAATGAAGCCTTGTTGATGTAGTCCAATTAATTTGTAGCATATCGGGTTTAGGGGGTTTGCCAATATTTTCATAAAGATTTTGACATCTGAGTTGACTAGAAAGATTGGTCTTCAGTTGTTCACATCCTCTAGGTTGTCTGATTTTTTTGGAATAAGCGTAATAATGTTTTTACATCAAGAGCTGGGAAGTTCTCCTAAACTGAGCACTTTGTTAAAAACTTTTGTCAGAATAGGAACTGTGGTTTTCACTATATCTTTATAGAACTCATATGTAAGACCATCTGCATCAGGAGCTTTGTTGTTGAGTAAATTTTGAATGATCTTCTGTACCTTCTCCTCTGTTATTTGTTTAATTAGTGATGTGTTTTGAGTTGTAGTGACTTGTATAAGATTTGTCATTAGGAGATCAGCTGCTCTTGTGTTGTGAGCTTCTTTTTGATAAATTTCTTTATATGCTTTTTGAATATAGTAAAGGACTTTGCCAGGTTCATTCTTCTGTGGTGCATATGGGTTCTTAATTTTGGTGGTTGCTAAGTGTGAGTGGTTTAGCTTGTACTTAGAGAAAAAGTATTTTGTGGGCTTTTCTCCTTCTTCTATCCAGTGGCTTTTGGATCTGAGCTGCCATTTTTCTGCTAATAATTCTGTTTTTTGTTGTAGTTGCGAGGTAAGTAGTGTTTTTATAAACTAAAGATTGTTACAGTTGGAGTTGGTTGCCAATTTGGAGTTAATTTTAACTATCTGATTGTTGAGTTTGTCAATTTGGATTTCTGGAGTATGGGGAAGGTGGAATGCTCGAAAAATTGATTGGATTCTTATTTCTAACTCTGATGTGACTTCAGATTTAATGTGTTGATTTGTGAACTGTCTTCTGTTGTATTTCCATAGTGCAGAAGGTGGTGTATCATTGCTGAAGTCTAGGTTACCTTCTACTAACTGATGGTCTGAGTTGCCAGATTTTGTGGTGACTGATCTGCAGATACTTATGTATTCTTTGTATATAAAAATATAGTCCAGCTTGGTCAACATTACATTACTGTTTTGGATGTTTTGCTAAAAGATTATAAAGAGGTGTGTTCCTATATGTGTGGCTAGGCCAATGAAATTTTTCATCTTGTTTTCTATTAATTGTTGTGAGGGATCGTTATGTAGCGGGAACTGACTAATTCTGTCTAGTAAGGCACTAAGGTTAGTATTAAAATCACCAGCCACAATGTTGATTGAGTTAGGATCGATTGTTGGTGACCAGCTACTAAAAAAATGAAACTTTCTTGTATATAAGGAGAGGCATAGATATTAGTTATATTGAACATCCTTTGTTTAATCCTACATTAAGTCATAAGAACTCTTCCTTTATATATAGTCTTAATATTGCTAAGTTTTATATTTTTGCTTCCTGTTAAAATTGCCATCTTATCCATCTATACGAAGTCATAACTCCATTGTTGTTTAATAAAATTTTGTGTTCTTTCGTTTGTAAGGTTAGTTTCTTGAAGAAATATGATGTCATATCTATAGGATTTTAGTAAGATAAGTGTTTGTTGTCTTTTTGGTAAACTGTTGAGACCCTTTACATTAAGGGTTGCTATTTTGACTTTTTGATTGTTCATGATAATTGGGTATAGAAAACAAGTTTTACATTAGTTAGATTCTGTGTTTTGTTCTGACTTGTATAGAGAGCAGATCGGTTATTTCTACTAACAGTTCCATTATTACTTTTATTTCTTTTATTTTTTTTACTTTTGTCCTTTACTAACTCAAATGTTAAATCTTGTTGAGGGTTGTCTGTCTCCATATTTGCTATGTCATCTTCATGTAGGATTGTGGTTTCTTGACTTTTTTACTCCTGCATTAATGTTTCTAGGTCTGTCATATGACCATTCTCTTCATCAGTGTCCATATCAGAGAGGCTTTCCTGTTGATTGTCTGTTGTATTGTTTTGTATTGTTTCTTCTGTTTGTGATGCTGGGGCTTCTTCTTGGGTGTTAATAGCTTGCATGTTTATTTGGCCAGCCTCCATTGTTTGTTTAATTTCATTAATCATTGTAGTGAAGTTTTGTGACACTGAATTTTCTGGTAATGTTATATTTTTATTCTCTTTGTTGGTTCTGTAAGCTGCTTTGATTTTCTGTGCTTCTTTGTATTGTAGGCACTCCCTTTTAATGTAACCTTTTGTATCACAAAAAAAGCAGAGTTTGGGTGCCTCCTGCCACTCTGTAGTAACTTTTTGGTCCATAATCGTTACAAACCTTGGTAGCCGTTTAGTTATTTCTGGGTCATCAGTAATGTCAAATATTACCATCCACTGGTTACTTAGAATAAACATGCCCTCAAAAACAAGGAGTTTGATAGATGAAATTTTGTCTACATATTCAAAAGTTTCCTTAATTTCCTTTGTAATTTCCTCTTGAAAATCGATAAGAATGTTTTTGAGTTTTATTGATAGATAAGAGTTTTTTGTATTGGTGAGAATATAACCTAAAAAGGTTTGGTTAAATATTTTGATACCTTCTGAGCTGTATTTTTGTACATCTTCAAAGGTTTTAAAAACGATTTCAAGGTATATCCTGGTTCCTTTCGTAAAGTGTAGTTTTATACTTATGATATCCTTGCCGATGCTTCAGTTTAGAATAGTTACAATCTCATTTATAGGTAGGTTGTCAATAGTATGGATATCAAACATGACTGCTCTATTGTTTTTAGTAGTGATTTGATTACATACAAAGTAAGTGAAATAAGTTGAGGAGCCTCTGGTAAGTTTTGTAAATAAGCCTGCCCATGTCTTTTTTTGGGAAGAGCACCATGTGGGTTATTTTCCTTTGGAGTCTGTGTTACTGAGCTTGAACTTGAGTTATATGTTGTGTTCTGTAAGTTATCTGTAGGGGTTATCTGTGTTAGCACTGATTGGGTTTGTGATTGAGTTGGGTCATTTGTGCCCCGAGTTTTGTGATTTGCTGTTTGGAGCTTATCCCCCACATTTGACACTGTTTCCATTGGGATGGCTAGAGAAATTTTGAAGCTTCACTACTTGGCCTGATGGGAGAAGCTCTGCTTTGTGACTCTATTCCATCTTCCATTTCATCCTCCCAGTTTTCCTTTGGTTTAGTGGGGAGGCTTGCTTTTGGCTGTCCCAAAACTGTTTCTATACGATTTTTGGGAGTGGAGGAACTGGTCTTTGTTAAGAAGGAGCAGGGGATCTTTCCTTCTTCCATAAAATTTATATGCTGTATCTTGGGTACCTTTCTGATATTATTTAATAGTTTTCCTTCTTCTAGCCTTTTACGTTTTTTAGGACCAAAGGCCTCAGCCCTTGCTGATGTATTACTGTTATCGTCTTTTTCTTTCTGGTTTGCGATGTTTGTCTAGCTTGATGCACCCGGCCTCAGAACAAGGAAGAGTGCAGAAAAAAATTTTTTTTTTTAATTGCCAGTATTTGAGCATCAAATCATTGGAAAAGGTCTTGTCCTTGAGTTACATAACAAATTTTAGTAGACCGAATAATTTCCATCATTTGAAGGTATAAATTCTATAAATATACAACATTTATGGATAAAACATGGAATAAAAAACACGAATTAACTTTTTTTATAGGGATATAATTGATTAATTTTGCTTTACACAAATTTTCAACAGCAAGATTTATTTTTTAAATATGCATATAATATAAACTTCTAAAAGGAATAATTGTAGTTTAAATTTCGGTTATCCACGTAGAATATAGCACGTGCAAAGAAGAAAAAGAAAAATTCTCCTAACACTCTATAACTATATATATTAACATTCTCGTAGTTGGTTAATTATCAGTTAGAAGTTGACAATACAACATTGTAAAAATATATGGTATTAAGACATTGTATCAATACGGAATGTGCTGTAATGTCGCAATGCAGTAATATCAATAAAAGCTACGTTGGAGCTGTTATAATGAAGTATTGGATGAATCATATTACCCATCCTGCTCGATGATTGAAGCACCTAATTACATGTGGCATGTAATTCCTGATCAATTTTCCGCCTTTTCGATCCGTGACTTATTGTTCCATCAATTGAAATTTCGCAATTCATTAAATCAGAGTCTACATTACATATATATAAACATATTAAATAATATAATAACGATAACTTAAACAAATACTTCTAGTGCAAATAATTACCCATATATTTATTAAGTCTGTCGCTTCTTTCTTTATAATGTTGAGCTATATCACGTGTATTGATAAATTTGCTCGTGTATACGATATCAGGATGTCATTGCAAAGTTATTGAAAGATCTGGAATTCTCATGTCGGCATTCATAAATTCAATGATAATTTGTCTTTCATCGGGTTCATCTGATTCATCAGATTCATCATCTGATTTATTAGATTCATCAGGTTCATCGGATTGATTCATAAAGTCATGCCATTCTGAAATTTTAGAATGGATTATTTCAGCATTAGGTCGTTGTAGATCTGAATGCATACATAGATTTGCCAATTCAATATAGCATCTAGGGGTCCCTAAATCAATGTCAGGTCTTTTTCCACAACAAATTTCTAATGCAAGTTCAATATCAAATGAACGTCCATAAAATGGACGCATTCCAGTAGTCATCTCTACCATAATAACACCGAAACTATATATATCGGCTGCTGATGTATATTCCTGGCCTAATAAAACCTCAGGGGCAATGTAAGGCATGACCCCATAAATACCATTTTTTAAAATGCATTCTTCATTTTTTCGAGACAATCCCAAATCTGCAATATAGGATTTTAACAAACCAAGCCATGATCCTTCTTTATGCTGTAAAATATTACCGCAGTGAAGGTCACAATGTATGTAACCTGCTTGGTGAATTTTAATTAAATCTTTTGAAATATCAATTAATATTGATAATTTATCTTCCCAAATAAGCGTTTTAAAATTTAAGGTTAGATAATTATGAAGATCTCCTTTATTAGCATATTGAATCACCATCATATATTCTCCCGTTTCTGTATTTTTCGTTAATCCATATACTACAAGCCTGCTACCACTTAATCTACAATACATATGACTTTTAAACTAATAAAAAATAAAATTTGCGTTTATTAATTATACGTTATAGATAAATAAATAAATAAATTAACTTTGACTTACTTCTTTTAAAAAGTCATTAGAATTTTTTGTTGATCCAGGTAAAGTTTTGAGTGCTACCTTAATAAATTGTGGAGAACGTATATTATCATTTTCATTTGAAGTATTTGAGGTGTTTTGTTGCCAATTGGCTAAAAACACTGTACCAAATCCTCCTTTACCAATCTCCTTTATGACATTTAATTTATTGAACGGAATCCATTCAATTGCTTTTTCTCGATTAGTAGCATAAAGTTGAAATTCTTTAATGCAATCATCAATATCTTTATTATCACTTGTCCACTCTCGAATTATTTTATAAGGATTACATGACAGACACCAATTTGTTGAAGTATTAAATCGATTACAATTTGAACATATTCCATTACAATAATTTCTTTTAGAAGCAAACTCATCATTTTTTTTGTCATTAATCGTATTTTCTAATACTATCATATATTTTCCAGTAGCTGGAAATTGCGTCATTCCGTATATTTTAATTGCATCATTTTTCAATTTCACTTGATTTTTAAACTTACAAAAAAAGTTCATATATTACGTATTAATTGAAATAAATTCATAAATAATTAAGAATCATAATTTTCAACTTACTTCGGTTAAAAAATCAAGAGAACTATGTAAGATTTTAAGTGTAACTACGCATGGTGGTGTACGTGATTGTGTGCATTTATTCTCATATACCTCATCTACAGAAATTATTCGTACACCATCTAGCCAAGTTGCTAAAAATTCATTACCATCTTTTTGAATATTATCTAATCTATTAAAAGGAATCCACTCAATTACATTCTCATATTTTGTGGTTTTAAGTTGAAATTCTTTAATACAATCATCAAAATTTTTATTTCCACTTGTCCATCCTTGTATTACTTTATAAGGGTCACATGTCTGACACCAAGCTGGCGATATATTGTATCGATTACAATGTGAACATCTTCCATTACAACTATTATTCCTTTTGGAATTAAAAAATTTATCCAATACCAACATATACTCATTAGTTGCTGTGTTTTGGGTTAGTCCACATACTTTATCATCATTTGTATAGTTCTCAAGCTTATTGAATTGGTAATATTATTTATAAGTACATAAAAATAAAGATGCACATGATAAAATTTTATCCTACCTCATTCGAAAGATTCATTGAATTATGAAAGTTATGCAATATTTTAAGTGTAACTACGCATGGTGGTGTTCGTGATTGTGTGTATTCTTCATATATTCCCGAAATTATTCGTATGCCATCTAGCCAAGTTGCTAAAAATTGATTACCATTCCTTTGGATATTATCTAATCGATTAAAAGGAATCCACTCAATTACATTCTCATATTTTGTGGTTTTAAGTTGCAATTCTTTAATACGATCATCAATATCCTTATTTTCACTTGTCCATCCTTGTATTGTTTTATAAGGGTCACATGTCTGACACCAAGCTGACGATGTATTGTATCGACTACAATGTGAACATTTTCCATAAAAACTATGCCTTTTAAAATCCAATACTAACATATACTCATTAGTGGCTTTGTTTTGGGTTAGTCCACATACTTTATAATCCCCTGTATAGTTCTCAAACTTATTGAATTGATAATATTATTTATAAGTACATAAAAATAAAGATTCACATGATAAAATTTTATCCTACCTCTTTCGAAAGATTCATTGAATTTTGAAAGCTATGCAATATTTTAAGTATAATTACGCATGGTGGCGTACGTGACTGTGTGCATTTTTCATATTTTCCTGAAATTATTCGTACTCCATCTAGCCAAGTTGCTAAAAATTCATAACCATTTCTTTGAATATTATCTAATCTATTAAAAGGAATCCATTCAATTACATTCTCATATTTTGTGGCTTTAAGTTGAAATCCTTTAATGCAATTATCAATATTTTTATTTCCACTTGTCCATCCTTGTGCTGTCCTAAAAGGGTCACATGTCTTACACCAAGCTTCGGATGTGTTATATTGGTTGCAATATACACATCTTCCATAAAAAAAACTGTATATTGCAGAATATATCTCTGACATATTATTGGATATATGTAATTTAATGGGTTGCAGATAGAGATTACTGTATAGTGAAATTGATTCACCAATTCGACATCACCACATCTTTATTGGTTGCACAGTAATAGCCCACGAATACTATTTCAGCTAAAGTATGTAGATCTAGCATTAGTTTTAATACGTATGACAATGTATGAAGATAAAGCAATTTTAGAATATAAAGAATTTAATACTAAAGTATATATTTATACTTGCGACGCATAGCTCCCTTGATCAACCAAATAGGAGGATCAAGTTTAATGCGAATTTTTTTTGAAAATCACTTATAAGTGCGCTTTTTGTACTAACAAAAAAGATTCTTTGGATTCGGAAGCTTTTAATTATCGCCTTATTTAAACCTAAACTTAATTCAGTTGCTGTTTATTATTTTAAGGACATTTTAATGAGAGGGTGAGATACATCACACTAGCGATGAATTATAATTTCCTTAAGAAAATTATTATAAAGCAGTTTAAAATTTATAAGTATTATATTTTTAAATAGTTTCTTTTGCTCAAAAGCAATATATACAATAAGTTAACATATATGATGTGCTCAGATATACTAAGTTATAGTCATAAATGAAACATTGCTTTTATTGATTAATTATTATTGCTACAAGTTCAGTGTTTTTAGTTATTTCACATTTATAGCCTTAATTTTCTTTAACTATGTTTTAATAATAATAATCACAATGTTTATGAATAAAAAAATGCTGAGTTGAAAAAATAATGCGAATGATAATAATGTGAATGTGAATGTAAATGATAGAAAAAAAAATGTATATGATCAAATAATAAAAAGAATGAAAAAAACAATGTTCAAAAAAAAAATTGTTCATCTTGAGGCGATGAGCAAACTTGCCATCAAATAAGCAAGATCCTCATTTGCCAAACATGTTGAACATAATTCATAATCGCATTGTTTACATTGTAAACGTCTTCCATAACAAATCTTTCTACATTCATCACACATCCACATTGTAGGAGTTTGCGCATAACGAAGAGGATGACGATTCTGGCAGCGACTTTTAGGTTCGCATATTTCACCAGGTTTACAATGGCTAGAACAAGCATCAAAATTGCAGGTGTCACAGTGATATGGAGAAGTCTATGGAGACACAGAATTAATTAAAAATTAAGAATGAATAAAGTTAAAAGTTAAAAAGTTGAAAAAGATTAAAAACAAAAAAAAAATTTAATATAAAAAAAATGAAAGACATACTGAAGTTAGACCATCTTTTCCACAGATATCACACCACCACTCACCATGACGATACTTTTGTTTCAAGTCATGACCGGCAAAACATTGAGGTGCAGGTGGTTTTATTATACTATTCATTGAACTAGATACATCGATCAATAAAGCATAATCAATGGCGACTTTACTGAGATTTCTATGCCTTTGAACTTCAGCCCATGATGCGTTATAGTTACCGACAGAAAGACTACCAAGAGAGAGAGATAGAGATGTAGTGATTTTATGGGCGATAGTCAGGAATACAAGTTCAAGAAGGAAAAAGTCTTTAACAGGAAAGTAGATGAAGTTGCCAGCACTAGCCATCTGATTTCATTTTTTTAAAACGTTAAAGCTTTGTGAGAAACCTCGCTTGTATACATGTATATAATAATATAATAATAAAAGTAAGATAATACCTGTTCCATTTTGGTTGAATTCACATCATCACCGACACCGACAAGAAACAAAAAGTTGCTAGAATCTTTAGTAAATAATCGAGATATTTCACTGGCAGATTTAAGTAAACTGAGACTACTGCCAGTGTCATCACCATCAGTTACAACAACCAAAATCCAAGGACGAGTTCGATCACCACTACTATGAAAGGTTTTTATGATATCAACAATACTATCATAAAGACGAGTGGAGCCACTAACATAGTTCTTTAAACTGTTAAGAGAACGATAAAGTATTGCTTCATCTCTAGTAAAATTCTGACAACAAAAAAAAAAGAAATTGGAGAAAAAAAATTTAAAAAAGAAAATTATAAAGTATAGAAAAAGTATAGAGATAATAAAGAGAACATCTTTTACCTGTCTCACAACCATTCTACTATTAAATGTCGCAATGCACCCACGATCCAAACCATCGCGGTGTAAATTCTTTACAAGTTCATTACTTGCCTTGATTGCGCAACTGATTTGGGTGTTTTCGGTGCCTCTTGTAACCAACGCCATTATTTTTTTGCTTGAACTTTCTGGAGAAATCGCGTTGATTTATAGAAATAAATTATTATCGTGTGCAGTACCATACTGTAATCCTTTTTCGGAATGTTTTTGAAATTATGCCGTTTCAAAAATAATCGTTGTCAGTCAATTGGTTATTTTTCACCACGCGGTTAATTATTTAATTAATGACGAGTATCGTGCGATCCTTTTCATAAATATAATCTTCAATCTCGTATTGTGTCTTTTGTATAATTACTTATTTTGTCCATTCATTTTGATCACAATTTACTTTTTGTACGTATATACGAATTCGAAATAGGTAAATTGGTTACATTTTTTGTGGTTAAAGGTAAGTTCGGTTGATCAAACGTACTGTATATGTACGTACATAGGATTAAGCACAACAAAAAGAGAAAACGTTGTCTACACAAATAAATGCTATAGTATTGTACTTTACATGTAGATTTACAACTGCATTTCGACCCCAAATGGTTCAACTTTAAAGGCTGAATGTTCTACACATCAAATGTGGATATCTTTGAGAATAAGAGTGATCATACATATACTAATTTAAGAATATTATCAAGCTGTTGGGTGGCGGCCTCAGTCCATGCAACAGGAACGTGGGCTTGTATGAAATTAACAACTTCGAAATGAGAAACATAGTTTAAAAAATCCTGAAATTAGACATCCCGCTAATTTAGGAAAAAAATTAAAGTTGTTGCTTACTATACTTCATTTTAATCATGATATAGAGTTAAAAAAAATCAAAATATTTGAGCTGTTTATTGTGATTCTTATCATGATCAAAGCAAATAAACATTTTGCGTGATTTGCTTTGATGATGTCTGCATATTAAATTACACCATGATGTAATCAGTATCCACTGTTTATCACATGAATTTGGTAAATCCTAAGCGTTAGTGTTAGTGTTTGAATTGGTGGTGGGTCAAAAAGATCAAATGATCCTCTATATTCGAGGAAAACCAGACTTTGGGCTTTCAAGCTTATTACCTATCGAAGATATATATGATGTGTAATTAAATTTACTTACGTATTTCTGATCAAAGCTCATAAGCAAACGAGCCAATTATAGATATTAATAAAGAATTTGAGAGGTCAAAGAAGACATATACGGAAGCAAAGGGATAACTGCAATAAATAAGAATGCATGTGTTATATTTCTAACCAAGAACACAAATGAGTAAGACACAAATACAAATCTTTAATATAATTTTAAATCTTCAGTAGAGAGTTCTTTAGCACAGCTTTCTATTAAAGTCAAAATTATAACGATAATGTTTTATGCAAAATTTAATGAGTGTTGCCAAGATAAAATTGGATGTTTAGCATATTACATACTAAATATAGTTATTTGTTTATTTCTTGTTTAACAACCAATTTGTTGACTGCAAGCTTAGTATCTACCACGACATTTATATTTGCCTTTCTACATTTTCTATATTTATTATGGTTGTATATGATGCCTGTTCATGAGTGATAAACAATATGGAATAACTTCGATTGGTTAATTTTATTCAATTAAACATATAAATATATAGACCGATTTGATTCCAACGATAACTGTTACACGAATTTTTGCTACGTATTAAATGACTTAACAAAAAAATAAATAAATAAAAATCAATAAAATAGCTATGCTAAGCTGTAAAAGAAGACTGTAATTAAACATTAAATATTTATAACTCTCTATATATTTAGTCATGAATTCAAAGTTTGATGACCGCTCTTATATGAAATTTGATTCGTAGTCATTTTTAACAAAAAGTTTTTAATCATGATTTGCAAATTTTGGATCAAACCAAATTGGTGCATATGTCGGTCTAGTGTCAGAATAATTTCGAAATGTATCATTTTGCAAGTAAAAAAATATCAAATTTAAAATTATATACTGTTTCAAGAAAGTGATAATAATCTTATTAATCAAACAATTTGTCACTCAGTTCATCGCAAGTTCATTTGTGCTTTTCGCGGAGTCTATCGCTATGGGCAATTTTATAAACGGCGATCTAAATATACCTGCTGTTAAAGCATAAATAAATCCAGAACTTCCAAAAAAATAATCGCTACTTATGAAAAATTAGGTATGCAAGCAACCTAAAGACATCACAAAATAACTACTCCTCAACAAACACTAAGCATGAATTCATAAAAAAAATCCGTAATTTTGTAAAATATTAAGTTGTTGATTTTATTTTTATTATTATTATATGCGCAAATTTAAATCTATGATTAACCCTAGCTGCCACAACTAAATTGTGTCCTGGCTGATCCTCGATTTTGATTGGCAAAATTTTGGCCCGCATTACATAATTGTTTACTAATTCTGGCCGGGATTAACTTTTTAACCTTTTCATTCCAAAAAGGGAAATTTCCAAATAAATATGCCCACACAATGGTAAAATTAGCCCAGGAACAATTTTCACTTAATGGGCGGCTGTGATTTCATTAGGAAAATTTCGAATAATTTCACCAGGACAATTTTGTTGCAATAAAGCAATGTACGCTGCCGATCCAAATTCAAGTCGCAATAACTCTTGAACTAACAAGCCCACACAAATAAGATTATACTTGTCGAGTTTGTTTTAACATACTTTTTTAAAGTAATTACACTCTTTTTTGGGGTTTTTATCAAATATCCGATATTTTTTATCTTAAGTTAAAAACTGAAACCTCTATAAGAAAGTTGTGTTACACAGATTTCAATGTTACGTATTTGATTTTTTTTAGAGGAATTTACAAATAAGGGCCCGGAAAGTGAAAATAATTAAAATACGGACTCTAAAGATAATTACACATGAGTGCCTAATTTTAATATTACCTATAGGGCCTAATTCTATTGATGGATGAAAAACGTGATCACGGAACTACAGTTCCACAAAGTGCTATGACCATTTGACTTATATCAAAAGCAAAATCGCGATTATTGAGTTATTGTTTGTTTTATTATAGCCATTTAGAGTTATCTACATATCAATTATTAGATAAAAATAAATGAAACGCTGGCTACAATCATTTTCGCTTAAATATTGTATAAAAAATAGTGTTTTGTTAAACAAGCACAATTATTTATAAGACGATGAAGTTTCAACAGAGTAGCCCTCAA
This sequence comes from Cetraspora pellucida, assembly GCA_910591915.1. Taxonomy (NCBI): domain Eukaryota; kingdom Fungi; phylum Glomeromycota; class Glomeromycetes; order Diversisporales; family Gigasporaceae; genus Cetraspora; species Cetraspora pellucida. The sequence continues at coordinate 2,622 of CAJVQA010003583.1, read as the reverse complement.
GAGCAGAATAATTATCTAAATATTAGTGAATGTTATTCCAATTCGCAGTGCTTTACTTGATATCATAGTGGTTTGTTATAACAATAACCGATTTTATACAAAGAAAATGAAATTTATTAAATTTAAAATAAATTCTTTTCTCATTTATAATTACTAATTTACTAACTTTAAAAAAATTTCTTTTCTCGTTTATAATTATTAATTTACAATCGATCGTTCCATTTTTTATATACTTGATAATTACTAATAACGATCAAGCCATAGGCTTGAATAATGTCGCTGTTTTTTTGGGCCCTTATATGTAATATTTTTTAAAACTTACGCCTTTTATGTAATTATTTTTAATTTGGACCTTTATTTGTAAATTCCCTAAAAAAAAATGTATTAGAAATTGATCGATATGATTACTGGCGATTGGTGGTATTAGTGTTATGTTCCTTAGAAGATTCTAATGTGATAGTTTCACAAATGCAACATATGGTTACACGATTTTCCCGACGAGTTCGTTTAATAAGTGGATATTGAATCTTAGAACTCATTAAATTACCTTCAATTATTATGTTAGAAGCAATTTTTGGGACAAATCAACTTTTACTGTATGGGAAATGTTTACATTGTAATCGATACAATACATCTGATGTTTGGTGTCAGACGTGTAACCCTCAAGGATGGACAAGCGGGAATAATAATATCGATGATTGCATTAAAAAAATTCAACTTAAACCCACAAAATATGAGAATGTAATTGAATGGATACTTTTAATAGATTAGATAACATTCAAAAGAATGGTAATGAAATTATAGCAACTTAGCTAGATGGCATTCGAATAATTCCTGAATTGGATCGGTATACATGGTATACGCAGTATACACAATCATGTACACCACCATCGTAGTTACACTTAAAATATTACATAGTTTCATGATTCAATATATCTTTCAGAAGAGGTAGAATAAAATTTTATCATATGTACCTTTCTTTTTATGTATTATACTTATAAATTATATTTTCCAATTCAATAAGTTTAAGAACTATACAAAGGATGATAAAGTATATGGGCTAACCCAAAACACAGCTACTAATGAGTATATGTTGGTATTGAATTTCAAAAGGAATATTTCTAATGGAAAATGTTCACATTGTAATCGATACAATACATTTTCAGCTTGGTGTCAGACGAGTGACCCTTATAAAGCAACACAAGGATGGACAAGTAGAAATAAACATATTGATGATTGTATTAAAGAATTTCAACTTAAAACCACAGAATATGAGGATATAATTGAGTGGATTCCTTTTAATAGATTAGATAATATTCAAAGAAATGGTAATGAATTTTTAGCAACTTGGTTAGATGGCATACGAATAATTTCTATAAATGAGGTAGATGAGGATAAATACACACAGTCACGTATACCACCATGCGTAATTATACTTAAAATACTGCATAGTTTTTACGATTCAATGGATCTTTCGGAATAGGTAGGATAAAATTTTATCATATGTATGGTACAAATAAGTCTCAATTCGATCACATTTTCAGAAATTGGTTCTGATGTAACGGGAGATCTAGAGTGATATAAAAGCCTGTAGTATGCTCTCTTGACCAAACTTTTTGGAAGCTTCGCTATAATGGGGTTGTAATCAGGATGAAACATTAACTATTAGTTTGCGCACAAAAAGTTTGCAGGCAAAAATTAAGAATAAAAATAGCTATTAATCATCACGAAATCGTAGTGAATAAAAGTCTAAAGACGTTAAAAAAGCTCGAAGGCATGTGTCAAGATAACGGAATTTTCCTACTCGAGGTATAGTAAATCGTCATTCCGGAAAGAATACAAAAAATCATGTGTTTCGTTAATCAGGTATCCAAAATTTTCAATCTGTCAATTCATAATATATAAATTTTAATATCTAAATCGCAGACAAGTGTTTAATATAGACCTCATAATTTTTCGGTACTTCATACAAATACGAAGGACCCGAAGCCTTCGCAAAGTAGTCTGGATTTAGATTTTTTCGTCCACATATTTAGCAATTAAAATTGGTAATTATTTTTTTAACACATTGTAAAATAACTCAGTATAGTAAAACTTTATTTATTTGCATTACAATTGTTACATTCATAATACTGCATATAAAAAAGTGTAAAACATCAGGATCATGACGCGTGCCACAAAGTCAATATAATAACTACTATTCTCGATTTCGAATAATAGAATAAAAGATGGAAATGATTATGCATTATCTTGTCCACTTAAAACTAGTTGTTGAACTTGATACAGATCAATAATAAAATTAACAGGCGCAGTTTCAATTGTAAGAGGAGTAGGAACAGCTGGTACGTACTCAACTGCAGGTGAAAGTGGAAGTACTGGATCCCAAAAGACTTGTGCAATTGGGATAATGACTTGATATTGAGGAAGGTTGGGTGCATTACAAGTAGTAGGAGTTTGTTTTTTTCGAATAAGAGTTCCAAACTGCCACTAAAGGTATTTAAAAGATGTTAGATTATTCAACTATTAAAATATAAATTACATACTAGCTTCATACCTCCTGGTACCCCGCTCCCTGTTGCCACAATCTAGCTGTCATAGATCTATGATATTGCCCAAGATCAT
>CAJVQA010003582.1:0-19162 GCA_910591915.1 Cetraspora pellucida | reverse complement strand
GCCAAGCAACATAATCTCTCTCCAGACTTACACTTTAACTATACAAATATCTACAACCTATACCACATGCTACTCTGAAACCAACATTTTATAGAACACCCTACATGAACATTTATCAAAAACATTTGTAAAACCTACATCTTGGCAATGTGGTCATCTCAAAAATGAAACCAAAAATGGAACCAACTTATTTCAAAAATAGATTGGAGATCCACCTGGTTATACTTCAATTATAACCAAAAACCAACATATAATATAACCAACTTCAAACTTAATTTTTTCAAATCTTTCAAAATCAAAACTCTACTAAATGAACTACATATACACTTTCTCTGTCATAAAATATATCCACATACTTTCTATAATACAAACTGCTTTTACTGCAACCTCCTGACTCCTCAATACACTAGTGGACATGTTCTAATCCAACACTACTTACTAGTATTATTCAAGACACTATCTTCAAACATATTAACCAAAGCAATCTGAACCTCTCCAAACTACAGAAAGAAGAACTTATTCAAAAAATTCTAAACCATAAAACCTTTCATCAGATACTATTTAATGAAAACTCATTCTATCTTGATATTATCCTTAAAAGACTTATACCCAAGTCCCTAATTCAAACAATTCAAAACCTTAACATTCCTTACAAATTAGCATTACAAACAGTTATTAAAATACTACTTGAAATTAATAAGCTATGCTATAAACTACTCTGGAAACCATATTGCATAAACTTTTTAAATTAGAAAAAATAACAAGGTTTTAAACTTCCTTTTTCTAAACATTTAACTCAAACTAATTATAATAGACAAACTATGTACAACTGCCAGACATATACATACACATATATATGGAGATTATTAGACCAAGTATACTCAAACCTTAACACATGCCCACTACTTGGTCATGCTATTAAAAATCAATATATGGACTATTCTCTGAATCAAATACAATATCTTATTTAATTATATTTTAACTATCCAAATCTAGGTGAGTTTTGACCACTCTAGTAGGTTTAGGTCACAGATAAATATGTCTGAGCTTCATTCTTGAATGTAATTTTCCTCTTATTTGTACTTAAGTTAGTTATATATAGTTAGCAGTTTAATGGTTAGCCCTAACTGCAAGTGTTGGCCTCGGCAATAGCATTTATATACAAAAGTATTTTTGTACATAGTAACTCCATGAAGTTACTAATTTTAAAAACTACCAATAAAGATATGAGCAAGGCCTCATCTTAATACCAAAAAAAAAAAGTCTTAGATATAATTTTTTTTAATCTATTAAAAGTATAATTGCAATAGCTTCTTGCATGTCTTTTTGTTAATCTCTAATAGTATTTAATATAGTTTTTTTCAGATAAACTTAAAATAATAAACAATTTTGTGTTCTTGATTAAAAATAAATTCTTTAAGAATATTATTTTATTCAATAAAATTAGACTGTTTAGCCAATTTCTCATATTGCAGCATATTTTTTCTTTATCTATTGAGCATTTAACACACTTTTCTCTTAATTTTTTATTTCATATTCTTCTTTCTGTTATTACTTTTGCAATTCTTTTTAATTGTTTTCTTTTTTTTGTTTTAATAATTTAAAGAAAAATTATTTCTTAAATTATATTATTAGAAAAGCAATTAGGTAAAATTTTAGATTATTTATCTTTAAATCCAATACTCATTTAGCTTGCTACCAATGTATTTTTAGCAATGTCTTCATGACTAAAACTGTTATTAAATCCAAAAACAAACATTGTATCTAAAAATACAATTTTTAAAATATAATTTGGCTATTTAAGTTGCTTAGCTAGCAATTAAACATTTCAATAAGCTTTATAATTTAGACCAATTTCCAATAGCTTTATAATATAATGTTTTGGAATTTTTGAATGAGTTATATATTGCTCTTTAGTTAAATATATTTAATCTAGCAGCTTATACAAAAATTTATTAATATAAATGCACTGACTTTGTTTTTTTAAATGTATTTTGTATTTATTTATTAATAATTAATACTAAAAGATTTAACTTTAATAAAAATATATCATAATTTCATCAAATAAAAGTTGATCTAAAAATAACAAACAACTTTTAGGTCTTTAATTTGTTTTCTTATTATTATTTGTAGCTAACATTGTCTTATTATATTTATTATATAATGTCTTTTTTTTAAAATGAATATTCTTCTCTACTAGTTTAGTAGGATCTTTGTTATTATATTTATAAAAACAGATTCCAATTCCTTTATTATTGATAAAAAAAACTATTTTTTTATATTATACTGCATTCTCTTGCTTATGCTTATCAATATATATATTTTTTCTCTACTCTTTATACACTTATCTTAATTTTCTAAATTATTCTTATGCTGTTTTCTCATATATTGTTATTTTTTTGATGACTAAATATAAGAATACCTTATTCTTTTTATATTTTCTTAGAACTTTAGAATTCATACTAAATATATAACTTTTTAAATATGACATTATCTATTCAAAATATAATTTTATAAGTTATAAAAAATTAAGATATTATGTACAAAATTATTATTAAAAAAATATATACCTTTATAAAAATTTTTTTATTATCAATAAGGCTTGATACTTTTGTAAATTTACTATGATTATTTTTTAAAAATTTTCTTATTTTATTTAATTTTGTGTTTATGTACCAATATATTGCACTTTATAATCATCTTATCTTAATAAACTAGTAATTATTATACTTGTATTTATTCTATTCTAACTATAATAGTATCTTAATTATAAATATTGTAATAATGTTTAGAAATAAATTCTTATACCTTTATCTATTTGATTGTTATCTTTTTTTACCATTCTATCTAATTTCTTAATTGCTAGTCTCAATTTCATTTTCTTATCAATTTTTACTGATACATCTGCTAATTTCATCTTTGTTAATCCTAATTCTGCTAATTCTATATTTATTGATTCTATTTTGTTAATTCTATTTCTATTACTTTACTTCTATTAGTTCTACTTCTATTGATTTAATTTTTATTAATATTGCTAATGAATTATAAATAAAGATTGAAATAGAGGCAACATTCAAATACATTAAAATAGAACAAAGTAGGCAATAATAGATTGAATATTTTGTACAGTCTTTTTTAATTCTGTTTTTTTTTAACTTAAAGTTATTTTAAAATCTCTAATATAAGTTAAAGATTTACCCAAAGGTTTCCAAACATCTTTATTTTTATCAGCTATTCATAATATAATAAAATAATCAAAAACTTTCTTATCAATCTTCTTATCTAACCAAATATAGTTATTCAGATTTTTATAATCTAACTTCTTTGTAATATATACATACTTTGTAGTACTAGCAGTTTTAAACTGCTGTTTTTTTTGCTTGAACAGGTAATAGTAGTAACAATAAAACAATTAAATTGAATAAAAATCTAATTGTTCCAATCAAGATTTATGACTGAGATTAAGATATAGATTGTTTAATTATTAGATTTAATACTCTTAATTATTATTATTATTGCTTTATTTTTAATAAGTTTTTTTTATTTATCTTTTATTTATTTTTTTTTATTTTTTAATTACTTTTATTTTTTTTATTTTTTAATCACTTTTATTTATTTATTTTTTTTATTTTAATTATTGTTTTTAGAAAAGTTGAAAAGCCAAATTTAATCTGTTTAACTAATAATATATTTAAAGGAACATAAAAGTTTATTGGTAGGTTAATTTCTTCATCCACTTCTTCACTTTTTAACTTCACAATACAATTTTATTAATTTCCTAAAATTGAATCAAAAATTTTGAAATTAGAAATTGGGTCATATTATCACTACCACTACATTATTTATTATAAGAGTTCATGAGAGTTAGAATAATTCTTCATATTGCATAATGTGCATAAATTTTTTCAATTGAAGTTAATTTGTAGTTAACATAAGTTATTATTTCATTGCATTATATAAATACAATGACAACAATTGATCATATATTAGATTTCTGATTAAAGTTTAATTGTGCTGAAAAACACTCATTTATACAACATTCAATGTTTGGACAATGCTGCTGATGATTTATGTGAAGATGATATTTTATTGAATTAAGTTTAGCAGAATACATGATAAAAAGCAATTGACCATATTGGTCAAAAATGACAAAGTCATTCCACAACAGAAGCAAGCTGGCCGCAAATGATGTAATCATGTGTCATCTTATTTGGGTGAGTTGGATGAGTAATGTGAATTTCATTTTAGTGTTTTTCCAGTGCCGGAAAAGCTTGAGTTCGCTGTCTTTTGCACTTATATTGCAATTACCTGTCTTCTTGTTCCTGATTCTTTGCGCCAAGCATGTGCTGTCATCATTGTTGCCCCCTTTTAGATTTATCTTCGCCTGAGTTGCTTTTGCAATTGTTTTGTCTTGTGATCTTAAAATGTACCATCACTTCACACACTAATTTAATTTTATAATTAAAGTTAAGTTCGGAAATTTTAGGAAATGCATGCTCGTCTTTTGTGTTTAATGATTTCTGTTCGGATCACAATCTAAATTGGCCACTTAGGTCACGTGCCACCTGTTCTAGGCTACATGATACGATTTTTGGTGTTTCGGTATTTCTTCAGTTCAGGTGACTGATAATCGTCGGTACATTTTCCGGGCACCGTGATCTAGCGTTGGGCCTGCTTCGATTATCTGACCATGATAGAAAATTTTATACCTGTGATTTGCGTGACATCTCGTGTGACTGATAATAATAGCTGTAATTTTTAAGTAATCATCCGGACTATCATCCGGGCGATTATCCGAACCCAACCTGGTACACATTTTTTGGGTGTGTTCTTAAAGTGTCTCTAAATTTTTAATGCATCAGAAAAACTTATATAATATGTATTAGAACACGGACTATAGCAATGCAATAATTAAATAGGCTGCTGTCAATAGAAATTAGGCAGATTGACATTTTTAAAAATTAGTACTTTATCTTTCACAACCTATATCTTAACGAAAGCAATCTTGATAATTTAATATTTGAAAGAAGCTTAGACCTTAAACTTTCTTTTGAGTATTAATCCATCAATATATCTTCAAAATTCATCGAAATATGGGCTGTGAAAGTCAATTATTTAATTTTGTTAAAATATCAATCTGCCTTATTTCTATTGACGCAACCCAAATTATCTCACAATTTTCGTAAGTTAGATATGATAAAGATTTAAATTTTTAGGCTTTGCCTTAACAGTACTCAATCTTAAATTTGACTATAATAATAGCCATATTTATTCGCTCTTAATTTGGCATGACATTATTTAGTTAATTATTTTAAATTGTATAAAATTTTAAAAAACTTTTTATATTAATCACATCAATCTTATTAAATATTTTTAAATTAGTTTACTCAAATTTATTATTTAATTCAAAAAATAGTTTTATAATTTAAATAAATAATTTAGAAATGTAATATATAAAAGTTTTAAATAATCCAGTAATAATTCTTCCACTAATGACTAAATAAATAAATATCAGAAATTTCAAAGAAAAGTTTAATGAACGGTCAGCAAGAATTAAACCTAATGCTAAACCGCTATTAGTCAAAAACCAAAATAATATAACCCATCTTGAAAATACTTTTATATGATGATAATGATTTTTTAACCCTTTTTTTTTGCTTTTATGTTTTTGATTTAGTGTATTCCAAATCTCAGAATCTAACCAACTATTATTAATTTCAATTGGCAATGAAATTTTGACAACATCTTTTCCTAAAACATCTTTAAAAGAAACAATACTTTCTATTTCAGTTGGGCTCGTTGGTTTTAAACTAAAAAAAATTATAAAAATGTTAGAAAATTTAAAAACATAATTAAAAACATATTATAACTAGATTATCTGTATAAGTTATCTCAAATATTATTGAGCATTATAGTTATATCAAAAAATTACTTGACTCACGATCTTACTAATTAGTATTAATTTATAGTCAGCTACGAAACTGATTAGCAAAAAGATCTGAGACTAGCAAATTTTTGAGAAAAAACTATAGTACTCTGCTTTAAATTTAATAAATTATTTACCTGATAAAACTTTTTAAAAATGTATAAATATTAATGCCGTTAATATAAAATGCAGTCAAAAAAATGTAATGTAGAATACAAATAAGAATATATAATGAGCCCGACATTATCAGACCTACAATTAAAAGTATAACATAACTAAAAATTAAAACAATAAAACTACACATAAATATGTAACTTAAATTCTTATGGATGTTATTCCAAAGAATATAATTATAAATCAAGAGCATAAAACACATATATATAATAAAAATCATCATTAAAGTAGAAATAAATAATTGAATAATATCATGCCATCTAATAGTAATATAAAGTTATTATAAAAATCAGGCATAGATATATAAAAAAAACAGCCAGTAAATTTAGATACTTACTTGTTAAGTGTATTATTAAAAGCAAAAACTAAGTGCAAAAAAATAATAATAATATACGTAAATATAACTACACTAATTGTATATGGGCCAATAATAAATAATTCAGCAAGAAATCCGAATTTAATTATAATCGCGCAAAAAATTCCCTGAAAAGCGATTAAATATTATTAAAAGATTAATATAATGGAAATAATAATCATAAATTAATATTTACCAAAGCAAACCATGAGAAAAGAAAATGACAAATTTGATAAATAATATTGATTTGTAAAAAGATTTTGTGAATAAGAGAGTGTCCGCTTCTCCAAATCAAATAAAAATGAGTTATTGCGTATAATCTGGAAAAAAAATTTTGATTCAAGCAACATCTTTGTTGATCAATAAATTCTGGTAAATTTGTAGGAATATCGATTTCAGCTTGAGAAGAACTTTCATAATATAGTATCCAAGAACGATTATGCTTTGAAATCAAATCAAAACAAAGGAGATAATTATATTTAAGATAAGATGCAGAAAGACTAGGTGTGCTTTCATCATTATTTGTTACATCTTGAAGTGAAAGATATCGGTAGGCTGAAAATTCTTCAGGCAAAGATTGAATATAACCTAAAATCGCCTCGGATGGTTTATCCAAAATATTTGATATTTCATGGTCAAATATTTGGGCACCTATAACTGGATTTAATAATTGGCACCAACTTTTATCTTTCATGGCAACTAATTTACCGCAAGCACCAGCAACTTGAGGTTTTAAAAATGCCTTCCATAATTTATAAATAGATCTATCCCCTTTTAGAAATTTCAATGCATATAAAAAAGTATTAGAACTTAATTAGCATTATATTACAGACGTACTCCTTAACGTAACCACTCAGTTTGTTCTATGTAAAAAATATGTGATTACAAAGATTTTATTATTATGTGCTATATAGTAGTATTTTTTAAAGGTTTATTAATTAATTTTTTCAAAATTTAAAGCGATTATATTAAATTTATGAGTATATAGGTGATTATGGAGGAGTACGACTGTATGTGGCAAGAAATTAATATAAACATATTTTTATACCTGGCTTAACACCAGCTTTAATAAGAACGCATATTTTCGGATTAAGAATCGGACAGAATGCATTAAAAAACCATTGAAATGAATCCGCATTATCTTTCTCCTTTTCTTTAAGACAAAAGAGTATTTGTGTTGGAAAAATTCCATCATTTATTGTCTTCTTAATTATGGCTTTCTTAGAGCATTGAATTGAAATCTGAGTTGTATATTCATATATGTGAGCCCTAACAACTTTATTATCCAACCGTGTTTTTGCAATATCGCGTTGATAAACACCAAGAGAAGCCAAATATGCTAAGGTGTGCTCATTGATATTATCTCGTCCATTAGAAATTATGCATACAACAATCTTCTTCCATCCATTCTCGTTCTTATAAATAGAATAATAAATATTAAAAGAATGCTTCGATATATTTATAATAAAACAAACAATATATACCCATATTTCAGAATCTTTGAGAGAACAAAGGTAAGCAATATTTTCTATGACTCCATTAAGAGTACGAGATAATTGAACTTCATCTTCCTAAAAAGTATTTGAATCATAAATAATCATTTAATTTAGATGAAAGTACTATTACAACTTTTTAATAATTACACCTTTATTACCTCATTCAATGTAATTAAAATAAATAATTCCGTCTCTCTTGAAGGTTTATACTCAATTTGACGAAGAGTAAAATTATCTTTTTTGAATTTATCTGGTTTGCTTGTACAGGCAGTATACCTCATGCTTGTAAATTCAGATGAGCTTATATTACGGAAATTTTCTAATAAATTTAAAGGAATGGGACACTCAATCATTAAATTTCCATTTATCAATTCAATACGCTTATCAAATGAGTCAATAGATCGATACTGCTCAATTTCAGGTAATTCAGTATCAGTATCAATATCGGTATCAATATCGGTATCAATATCTGTAGGATTAGTATGACTTTTAACAGGTTTTCTAAATTCAAAATGACAATTATATGAATAATATTAATAATTAATAAAACATCTAATGCAAGAAAGCTAGATCAAAAATCTGTACATACATATCAATTTTAGTAGAAATATCATTTATAATAAACTCAATGCTTGTTTCTGTTGATAACTTCTCAAGTTCTATTAAAATTTCATTCAGAGTTGGACGCTGGTCAGGAAAAGAAGACCAGCACCTATTGTAAAGGTTAGCATAATCTAAAGGTGTGCTTTCGATCATTTTTTCTCTGGTACCATTCATAAGTTCCATAATAACAGTTACACTATCATTTAGATTATTAAATGGAGGAATCCCACTAGTAAGCTCCCAGAATATTACACCCAAACTATAAATATCAGACTTCTTATTTTGCCGGTTTTCTTTTTTAAGGCACTGTGGATCAATATATGCTATCATACCAATCACAGCAGAACTTGAAGTGGTAGATCCATTTAATTGTCTTGATATCCCAAAGTCTGCTATTAAGGCTTTACCCTCATTTATTAAGATATTCTTAGAATGCTAAAAAGATTTTAAGAAATGGTTAGAGTTATTATTAATGAACTCTTAAATTGCGTTAATTGTATAGACGGTTAGAATTGTAGTTATATAAAATATCAAAACTTACTAGATCGCGATGAATAATGCCATTATTATGCAAATGTTCTAAACCACGGGTTATTTCTGTTGCAATTCTAATAAGTTCAGTCCATGAAATTTTATAATAATTAAGTTCTTGCTTTGTTTGTAAATGATCTCGTAGGTTCCCACCATCTGCATATTGTAATATCAACATAAAATCTCCCATTTGTGCACCTAATTTTATTTAGTAAATTTATAATTAAATATGAATTTAAATTAAGAAAGCGCTACGATATAATTGTAGCTATAAGTTATGATAATGACATGACATGAAAATAATAGAAATAAATGTTCACTAAATTGAGGGATGTTAAGTGGTTTGGTGGAACTACCGTACAGCGTGGACTAAAATATCCAGGGTACTTTACAATTTAAGCTGTATATATGGATATTATAGTCGGAGGAATACTATGGTCAGCATAGGGGATATAAGTATAGATGGGTTTCATACGTGCGCATGATTGCGGAATCATACGCATCAAGATTTCTCTCCTCTCAATCGTTTTTTCTTTTTTTTTTTTGCCTTTTTTTTATCATGCTATATCATGCGTATGAAACATTTCGTGCGCATTAATGCGCATGTTATTATAATATGTGCATTTTCCCCATCACTAAGTATAAGTTGCTATATGAGTGCTGCAGTAATATTTTATATACTAAGTCCAATTAATCCATCTCTAGTACCCGGAGTACTTTACATTCTTGGCCTTCAAGAATCGTGAGGGATATTATAAAAGGGGTCTTTTAGTCAACACTGTACGATAGTTTGACTGATCTAGTGGAACTAGAAACGAGTCATGTGATACGACTAGCTAGGTTTCTTCACGTAATGGTTTTATTTTTCATGTTAAATCCGGTTTTAATCAGTTTTAACATATAAAGATTTGGCTTATGTAGTGCACTGTCAGTTCGGAACTGAAACGTCTATTTTAACCGGTATAACATCCCTAACTAAATTAGTTATTATATAATAATTATGTAACATTTTCAAAAGCATTTCGACATTGAATTTTAATATTAAGTTGTCGGCGATTTAATAATATCAGAGTACTTCAGCAAATCAATAGTTTCTATCTGCATATAATTATATAATTGTTACCTTTTGAAAATCCGTAAAACCGAATAACGTTAGGGTGGTGGTCAACCTTACAGTGATACTTAATCTATATGAAACCGAAAAAAATTTATTAGTCTTTTGAACATGGTGCAAAAAGTATTCTTTTCTAAAAACGCACATACATATTTACGTACCTCACGCCTGATTCGTTTAAAAGCTTCATCGTCCAGATATATATTATTTTTTAATCTCTTTATCGCATAGTTTGTGCCTTGAAGTTTATCATGATAAACAACCGCAAAACCTCCATGTCCAATTACATTATCAAACTTAAATTGGGAACTATCGAATCTAGTTATCCCCAGCTCATCTAAATATTCTTCTAATCTTCTTAAATACTCATATGCTAATTCATCGAAATTAAAAACATTGTTAAAAACTTTAAATTTTATAATATGATTATAACTACTCACATGGATTCTCTAGCCTTTGTTCGTCTCTGTTATTTACTTTGACGTCGCTACCTGTAGCCATTGTCAATTCAATACTTATCAATCTAGAAAAAGTCGGTGTTAAAATAGTCTTTTCATTAAGTTATTGAGAATGTGTTTATATAGATTTAAACTTAATGAACAGTCACATTCAAATACTAATTATTCGAAATTACGTAAGATGCCGTAATAATAACATTACTATTATTAGATTTATGAAATTGATCGGAAAAACCGATACACTAGTAAACAAGGTTTTTTCTGATTTGATAGCGATACGAAATTTCTAATTATAAACATAGAATGGGGCAATAAGCTCATATCTATAATAAATACATAAATAAGTAATCATATGATGCGTATAAAAAGAAATATCCGGAAGTGCTTGACTTGCCGCTTAAACATACACTCCGTTCCTAGTACAGTAAAACAGGATAGTATACTCGCCCTCGAGTAAAGAATCTAAGTTTTCTAACTTTCATTTAAAGAATAATATCAATTGTTTGATTTTTTATACGTAGATACAATCATAGAGAAGTAACAAGTTATTTATAATTCATGAGTAAATTCTTAATGTTCCAAATAGTCTTGTTATTATGTTAATAAACAAGTTTATTATCACCACTGCAAAATATGAAAACATTCTCAACACTGCTCTAAATTGTATAAATAATGAGGCCTAGATAGGAACCGCTAGTCATGTAAAATTTCTTTATGAACACGTAAAGGATCCCATGCTATTTATAAATACAAAAAAAGGAAGTTTTAAGAGAAATTCAAATTTATATAGTAAATTTTTTTTGAATTTAGTCAAAAATAAACATTTTTGGCATGAAAATAAGCAACTTCAGATCTAACCTATTTAGGTATAGCTCATGTACGCACGCAGTTTTCTCATTCACAATTCACAAATTAGGATTGCAGTTTATTGATTAGGTTGCTCAAATTTCTTATTTCCGATTAACCATTTTATTTTTGCATTGGAACAATATTGTATACAGTATTGAATTTAAGCCTTACTATATTCCTCTGAAAGTAAGCGCCCCCTGTAATTCTCATATAACCAAAAATAAGCACCCGTTTAAGCTATATAAATCTATTTTTAACTTCTAATCAAGGCTGTTCTTCGATCGAGACGATTCTAACGGTGGTAACGTTTGTTTACATGATCTACAGATCATGTGTAAATAAACGTCACTTGAACTTCAAAGTGCAATTGCGATTTATTGAGCCAATTTACCACTGTTAGAATCGCCTCGATCTGAAAAACAACCTTGCTTAAAAGCCAAAAATAAATTTGCCTAGCATGGAAAACTTTATTATCAATATTTATATCCAAAAATAAGCAATTTATAATTGGGCACTAATACCTATGCCATGCCCGTGCCATAGGCACAAAGTACCAGGCACTTTAGTGCAATGCCCAAGAAAACCTGGCACTTGTATAATAACGTCTGACTACGTGTCTAGTACTTTTAAACCAACAACAAAATCAGGCACAACATTTGATAAGATATGTTTCATTAGGCTCATCCATCTTTGCAGATTTTTTAAAATATTCGAATACCTTATGTTCATCCTTTTCGACTACTATTCCATCTTCATAAAATCTACCAATTGCCATTATTCTAACAGCATTATTCATTTCAGCCAAATTTTGATAATAAATGTTCTATATTCATTTTTTTCATCTCTTATCCCTTCTAGATATGACTACCATATTATAATTATTCCGTCAGCATTCCTTAAGTTTGCAGATTTGTGAAAATAACTAAACGTCTTAAAGTTCATCCTTTTCAACACCAATTCCATATTCATAACATTCGTTCTATTTGACTCCAATTCCATAATGACAACATTGTCCAACTTGAAATGTTCCACTAGTGTGTCCCATCTTTGAAGGTTTTTTTGATAATAAATGAATGCCTTTTTTTCATCCTTTTCAATACTAAATCCATTTTGATAACAAAAACTAACCATCAGCATCACTTATCTTTGTGGATCTTTGAAAATATATGAATGCCTTCTTTTCATCCTTATCAACTCCAATTCCATTTAATAACAATGTCTAACATTAAATGTTTCTTTAGCATGCAGATTTTTGAAAATGAATAAATGATTTGCATTTATCTATTTCGACTCCGATTCCTTCATGTAGTAGTAAAATCTTTAACATTTGTCATGTTATTGAAAATTGGACTCTCAATATCATTTTTATAATCACATTGATGATAATTATATAAATATATTTTTTCTTCACTTGATAACTTGTCATTGTAAACTTACTAACTTAAAAATAATATTTCATAAAGAATTGAAAATAATTAAAAGTTTATAAATAAAATATTTTTAACTTTAAGACTATAAGAAAACAAATCATTTTCAGCTTCATTAATATTAATAAATCCATTTGAAAATTTGTTCAAAAAACTCAGTAATTTAATGAAATGATAAAAAAATCACCAATATTACAGATGAAATCTACTTTTTCTTTATCGATTTCTAATGTATAAATCGGTTAACCTAAAAATGTTTTTATTAATGTTTTTAAATGTCTTCTCAAATATAGAATAAATACAAGTTAAAGCCTTATAAGAAAAAATGCATTGTCATAATAATTAAAGTTAGTAATTCTAGTTGTAAATTGGCTAAAATGTTCAAATGTTTGTTGACCAATTAAGATTATTTCTTTGGCAAACATTTTAACTACATTATTTCATACAGTATCTATATTATATATATTAGGTTTTTAATTAACATCTTATTTTCAAGTAAGTAAATAATCATATTTGTATTTTCATTTGTATTTTTAAAACTATTATATATAGCAAAGATTATAAATTCAAATATTTAATAATTTGATGAAACTGATTTTTTATTTAACAAATTGATGTTTTTGTTTTATATC
The DNA here is from genome assembly GCA_910591915.1 of Cetraspora pellucida. Lineage (NCBI taxonomy): Eukaryota > Fungi > Glomeromycota > Glomeromycetes > Diversisporales > Gigasporaceae > Cetraspora > Cetraspora pellucida. Next base: position 5,597 of record CAJVQA010003582.1, on the reverse strand, counting down.
TCATTTGCTTTCTTTTTATCAACATTTTAAATCACAAATAAATCATCATAATTATTCAGTTCTTTAATGAAATTAATAACATCATATTGAACATCACTTGATAAATATTTTAATACTCATTGGTTTATCAATCAAAACAATAATAAAATTTTAAATTTTTTAAATTTTTTTTTAATTATATCTTAACAACTATTTATTCAAATTTAATGAAATTTTTTTAATTTAAATTCTACAAATCTTTATAATTTAAACAAAAATTTACTAAATATTCAAAATAAATTAGAAAAAAAATCTTAAATCAAAATTTTAATAAAACTTTAATCAAATATATCTCAGTAATGACTTGATCAAATTCAATAAAAATTTTTTTATTTGCATTCTACAGATCTATAGAATTTAAATAAAATTTTTTTTATCAAATTTAATCAAATAATTATTAGAAAATTATCAAAAGAAGTTAATTTTTAAAATTTAAAATGTTTATCATATTGTACTTGTATCAAAATTTTTATCACAACTTTGATCAAAGATATCTTAACAATTACTTAATAAATTTGATAAAAATTTTTTTATTTGATTTCTACAGATCTGTAAAATTTAGATAAAAAGATTTTTTTGAATTTGATCAAGTTGTTGTTGATATAGCTTTGAACAAATTATTTTTTAAATTTTAAAATATTTATTATAAAAAACTGTATTAAAATTTTTATCACAACTTTGATTGAAAATATCTCAACAATAACTTGATCAAATTTGATAAAAATTTTTTTATTTAAATTTTATAGATTTGTAGAATTCAAATAAAAGATTTTTTTGAATTTAATTAGATTGTTGTTGAAATAGCTTTGAACAAATTATTTTTTTAATTTTAAAATATCTATTATAAAAAACTATATTAAAATTTTTATCACAATTTTGATTGTAAATATCTCAATAATGACTTGATCAAATTTGATAAAATTTTTTTATTTAAATTTTACAGATTTGTAAAATTCAAATAAATTTTTTTTATCAAATTTGATCAAATAATTATTGAGTTATTTTTGATAATAATTATTTTTTTAAATCTTAAATTGTTTATTATATAACACTTATATTAACAATGTTACCAAATTTTAATTTAAGATATCTTAATAACTTTGTTTTTTATAATAGTATTACAACTATATCTTTTACATTAAAATAGTTATCTCTATTTACTAGTTCTTATTCTAACTCTTTATTATCTATAAGTTTTAATATTACTTCTAACCTTTTATTTATCAACTTTAGTATTATAGACTTTTCTAATTTTATTTGTACTAATATTTGACTATGTTTATTTGATCAATTTTAATAAAAAATTTTTATTTAAATTTTATAGTTTTGTAAAATTCAGATAAAAAAAATTTATCAAATTTTATCAAAAAGTTATTAAGATATTTTTAATTAAAGTTATTTTTAAATTTTAAAATATTTATTATATTATTAGAGAAAGATTTGATTTACAAAATATAGGGTCAAAAAAAATGTAATAGATTGTCATTTAAAAATACTAAATGTTGTGAAATATTGCATCACAAAAGAGGTGGAATGATTTAGCAAAACTAAAACATAAATGCAAGGTCTCAGTTTATCACTAAGACAGTTTTTATTATTATTTCAGCTAATACTAATAATTACAATTCTATTTGATTTTCTTTTTTATAACTCAAAAAAAAGATGTACTTATATACAAAAATGATGTCTTAAAAATGAGATAGTACAGAGACCCAAGATCAAATATTTTTTCATCAAACTTAATAGTTTCAGATTTGTCATTACAATTAGAATCTTGAATAATCTTATACAATATAAATAACTATCTAATCTAGCAAATCTATTCTAACAAATAACTATAATTCCAAATTCTGTATTGTTACATCATTGTTTTAGTTGAACAACTTGTTTTCAAGTTTCTCAAAATATAATTAATATACAATAGTTAGCTTATTTTAAAGCTATTCTTGCTATAAAATAATATGGTTTAAAGTATAACTAAATTAGAGCAATTTTGGTACCTGTTTTGCTCTTAACAATATAATATTTATATTAAAATTTTTATTATAACTTTGATCAAAGATATTTTAATAACTATTTAATTAAATTTAATGAAATTTTTTTTATTTGAATTCTATTGATCTATAGAATTTAAATAAAAAAATTCATCAAATTTGATTAATTGATTGCTAAGATATCTTTGATTAAATTATTTCTAAATTTTAAAATATCAATTACAAAATCTGTATCAAATTTTTATCACAACTTTGATCAAAGATATCTTAGTAATAACTAGATTAAATTTGATGAAAATTTTTTATTTGAATTCTATATTCTGTAGAAGTCAAATAAAAAATTTTCATCAAATTTGATCTAGTTATTACTAAGATATCTTTGATCAAAGTTGTGATAAAAATTTGATACAGTTTTTTGTAATAGATATTTTAAAATTTAAAAATAATTTAATCAAAGATATCTTAGCAACTACTTAATAAATTTGATAAAAATTTTTTTATTCGAATTTACAGATCTGTAGGATTCAAATAAAAAATTTTTATCAAATTTGATTATATAGTTGCTAAGATATCTTTGATCAAAATCATGATAAAAATTTTAATATAAGTATTATATGATAGATATTTTAAAATTAGAAAATAACAGAGGTGTAGTAACCTAGTAAAGTAGACAGATTGTTAACCCTCAAGTGGCAGGTCTAGTGTTCAAATTTTATAAATAGTGAAATTTGAATAATTATATTTGTATTACAGTAACTGTATCTCATTAATTAGTTAGACAAAAGAAAAAAATTTGTAATCTTAAATGCACCATCTTGAATAAGAGCTTAGAGCATCTATATAAAATGTAACATTATACATATATAGAAGAATATTAAATAACTAGTATTGCATAAGACTTTGGTACAAACCTATAATAAGACCATTGAATACATAACTCTAAAACACCAAAACATAGAAATCTACTTAAAAATCTCAAGTAAAAAGGTAGCATAGACTTTTAACAGTACTACTGGACTATTAGAAGTTTTAGAAGAAATAACTAGAATAGAACAGATGATAATATGTATAAAAAAGTATATACTAACCAGGTTACTGAAAATTATTAGATAAAAAGGATCTTAGGATACTATACTGGGCCATCTGAATTGGTAGTTTGAGAAATCTTATAGGTTCAGAATAAGGAAAAAATATTGAAAAAAAAGATATTGGGGTCTTAGTAAACTTTACAAGGATATAGTAGTTTAATGATTAGTTCTAACTGCAAGTAATAGTCTAGACCAGAGTAGTACTAAGTTAGCTGTAAGTATGAGATACGAAGACTTCAATAGGCTTAGTATAAAGTTAAACATAACTTAGTAACTATAGTATATTTATAGTAACACTGCAGTTAATAGGATAAGGTTAGATATAGATATAAGAACTATAGTATTTAAATAAAAAACCTATAAATAGATTCTAGATATAACAACTAGTGTAGAACCTTTGGGCAGACTACTTAAAATAGACAATAATTAAAATTATATAAGTGACTAGTTGTACACTTTTTCTATAATTGCCTCTGTAACTGTTATATACAATAGTTGTTTGCGAACTAATTATCAATAAACTCCTAAGTTGCAATTACTTATCTTAATATTAAAAAAAAAAAATTAGAAATAACTTTAATTAAAGGTATCTCAATAACCCTTTAATAAAATTTGATGAAATTTTTTTTTATTTAAATTCTACAAATATATAGAATTTAAATAAAAAATTTTATTGAATTTGATCAAGTAATTATTAAGATATCTTTAATTAAAGTTTATTAAAAATTTTGATACAAGTATTATATAATAAATATTTTAAAATTTAATAAATTAACTTTTATTATTAAAAAAAACTCTTTCTGTAAATTATTTTTATACAAAAATAACTAAAAATTTGTCAGTACTAAAATTATTAATATCTGGTTATTTTATTAAGATAACTAACTTTGGCATCTTAAGTAAATATATTTAGCTACTAATTTTATATATATTCTGAAAGTTTTAAAGAGATAGCTCTCAAACTCGCAATTTAATATTGCAATCACGGCCTTTGGATTTCTAAACTCTTTCTTTAATTATTTCTCAATAGCTCCTTTATAATCTACTCTATAGTCCTAAGAAAACTTGTAGAGCTCATTTTTCTGATTAAAGCAAGGTCTAAACAAATTTAATAGGCCTAACATTAATGAAAATACCTTAAAAATAGCTTTAACTCTCTTGCAAACTTCTTAAAAATTCTTTTTCATTTATCTTTAACTTTTTTTCTCTTACATGATTTTTGTGTAACATTAAATTATTACTACAATCGTTTTTATAATAAACCAATTAATATTACTTAAAATAGTATACAATTTTTTATTAGTTTTTCTTCTTTTACTAATTTGACTTTGTATACTGTGATACCAGAAAACGTGATACTGAATATCGTGACTGATCACGTGAAAAATGCACGAAATACAATAAGTGCAATAAATGTAATAAGTGTAATAAATTACATTTAAGAACGGAAATGGTATTTCGGATCTGAAGGGGTAGAAAAGGGATAAAGGGAGAAAATAACAGATATTAAATAAATACATGTAAATAGATTAATTAGTTTTAATGAATATGTCGCATTTGTAAGCAACGAATTTTATATAATAAATAAAGGCTAAAATGGCCCTTTGGAGCAGTACGCTTCGTTTGCTTTATTAAACAATAAATCCTAATATCCTACATTGTAATTAATAAACACTAACACTATTATTGTTACAAACCCTGTGAATCCCTAATAACATCTGTCCAACCCTTGACCACATGACTTACCCTATTTGCATTCGCTGACCCAAAGTAACCGAAAGCCTTAACTGCCCACGAGCCAAATCTAACACCCTCTTTCGAAAAGGTTACTTGTTGTACATTACACGAGGTTTAGAATTTTGGAGCGACAGAGTCGCAATCTTCCAAACCCAACAATACTATTACAAGGCTTTTTTAGGATGTGTAACTAAATTGTTACATTAAGCCACACTTGCCACACTAGCCACACCTTGTACTATATAGATTATGCAAAATTGTTCTTAAGGTTATACAAAGTTGCAGCAGCCACAATAGCTGCAATATTATATCATATTTCTGTTAAGCCAACTCTCACTATTATAAATCTTATATATCCAAAACTTCAATAGCTAATAACAAAAATTTTACTAAATAATATTAACTTTCATCTTTAAATATATCTGTAATAAAGGATGTGGCGACTTAGTAAAGTGGATAAGTTGTCAACCCTCCAAGTAGTAGGTTGTGAGTTCAAAACTCACTGACGGCGAAAATTTGGAAAAACCACCTATGTTACATCAGTGTATATGGGCATCTGTGCAATGTTGGAGTTACACAAAAGAATGCAAACCAGTATTGGGCAGTGCAAACACAAGATAAGTCCTTGAAACCAGTAATATTACAATGGCTATCTATCGATTAGTTGGGATCAGTACCTGTAACACGGTCACACCAGATAACTGGCAGGTCATAGGGCATCTGTGGTCATGTAAATCCG
>CAJVQA010003581.1:0-19162 GCA_910591915.1 Cetraspora pellucida | reverse complement strand
TAATATATTAAAATATTATATAAATAAAAAATAAAATAAAAATTTTAAGCTAATTTTAGCTAGTCTAGTTAAAAAAAATAACCAAGATTAGCTTTTAATTTAAAAAAATAGTAAGCATATACTTTTTTTTTTTTTCTCTTTGATAGCCTTGCTGTTGACCTTTATTAAGATTTGTATTTACAAATTTGTACATACTTTAATCTAATTTACTGGTTTGACATCCTTCGACTGCTTCAATAAGTGTCCAGAGACAGTCTGCTGCACCAGTTGGGGTAATAACTTGGATCTAGGGGCTGTACTAGACTAGCCTAAAAGACTATATGAAAATGGTCTTATTTTACTCTCTATATAACTTTTAATTAAACCAAATCATGTTTCTTTTATCTTAGTGTTTTTCATCTCTTTTAACTCCTTAATCTCTCTAGCAGCTTGGTTTCTTTTTACTCTAATTGGATTCTCTATTTGACTATGCATCTCTTTATCAGATAATTTTATCTTTCTTTCTAATTTTCTTCACTTTAATGACCAGTTGATGTTCATCAGCTTTTCCTATTCAATAATAGCTTCACATCTTCTTTTTCATATGTTTTTATAGAACTCATTCCATGCTATATTGGTTATCATGTTTAAAAAATCTTTTGTTTCCTTAAGCAGCTTTAGTAAAGTTTGTATTTGTTCAATTGTCTTTTTTTGAACTAGACATTTAATTATTTCTATTTTTGTTTCTTCTTTTTTTTGCTTGTTTACTTGCCAAAAAATTTCTTTAAGTTACTTTTTGCTTATAATAACTTGTGTTTTACTTAAGATTTTAGTTCATGCAAAATTAATTGATAGGTCTTCTATTTTTTCCAAGTTATTCTCATAGCACTTGCATGATGCCAAATGTTCTAGATTTTCTTTCTCTTCTTTATTGCAAAGTATACAAAAAGAACTTTTGTAGAGACCTGGTTTATGTTTTGTTAAAGGTTTTAGTAATAATAATCTATTATTAAGATATTTAATTAAGGTTCTTATTTGTGTATTCTTTTTTTGACTTGTATATCTGTTTCTGCTTTGGTCTTTAATCTTTTTCTATAAGTATGTCTAATTATATACTTTCTTCTTATTATTTGGCTTTATCTTTTTAATTGCTAATGAAAAACCTCATTCAGCTCCTGTTTGAAGGTCTAAGATTTCTTTAATAAACTTTCTTGTTGGATCTTCTATAATTTCTTCTTTTCAATAAATTGAGATGCTAGTTTCTTGAGGGGTTTTCTTTACTATTTTATCTAAACTATCTATTTTGACATTTTCTTTTGCCTACATATCTGCTCTATTGTTCTATTCATTATTACTATGGCCTTTAACTTTAACTAAATCTATTTCTAAATTTTTTAACTCTATAATGTTTTTAATATTCTCTAATAAAAAAGGTGTAGTGACCTAGTGAAGTAGTTAGGTTGTTAACCCTCAAGTGGCAGGTCTAGAGTTCAAATCCCATAAACGACAAATTTTAGAAAATAAGATCTGTGTTATGATAACTGTCTCTGTCAATCAGTTGGATTTGTGTATCTGTAACCTTTGTTGCACCATCTTGAATGAAAGCTTGGGGCATCTATGCAATGTATAACATTACACCCATATAGAGGAATATTAATAATCAGTATTGCATAAGACTTCAGTGCAAACCTACAATAAGACCACTGGGTATAGAAAGCAAAGAAACTGAAGAGTCAAAAACCCACTTGGAAATCCTGAGTAAAGAGGTAGCATAGACTTTTGATGGTACTACCGAACCATCGGAAGCCCCCAAAAAGGATTACTAGAACCTTGGATGAATCGAACAACAACATATATAAAGAAGCATATATCAACTAGGCTACTAGGTTCACCAAATGGGCCATCTGGATTGGTAGTTTGGGAAGTCTTGTGGGTCTTGTAGGTCTAGAAGTAGAAGTGTGGAAGTTAGGAAAGGAAAGTATCGAAGTCCCTGTAAACTTTACAAGAGTATAGTGGTTTAATGGTTAGCTCTGACTGCAAGTAATGGTCTAGGCCAGAGTGGTACTGGGTCAGCTATAAGTATAAGATACAGAAGGCTTTGGTAGGCTTAGTATAAAGTTAAATATGACTTAGTAACCATGGTATATTTGCAGCAATAGCTGCAGTTGATAGGATAGGGGTGGATATGAGAACTAAAGTGTTTAAATAGAGAACCTACAGGCAGGTTCTAGGTATGGCAACTAGTGTAGAACCTTCAGATGAACTACTTAAAATAGACAATAACTAAAGTTGTATGAGTGGCTAGTTGTACACTCTTTTTATGATTGCCTCTGTAGCTGTTGTACACAATAGTTATATGCCAACTGATTATCAATAAACTTCTGGGTCACAATTACTCACCTTAACATTAAAAAAAATATTTACTAATAAATTATAATTATTTCTTTTTAGTCATCGTCTAATAGATTGGTTTTCTTTTCTATTTTTTAGGCCTGCGATTGCTGCTGCACTATCTGTACAAATCTTTAATTTTCTTTGTTTTGGTGCTGCAAGTATGACAAACCAAATAGCTAACAGCTCTGATTTTGTTGATAATGACCAATTTTGTGTACCAAAACAGCCCTCACTTAGTATTTTCTTTTTTTTTCTATCTAGTTGCACCTAGCCTAATTCTATTTGGTCTATTGTTGAAGCTTCTTTTTTTAATGCTCTTTTTAATGAACCATTCGTATAAAAGATCAATGTTTCATTAAGTCTTTCTTTGTTTCTTTAGTTGAGTTTTATAAGTTTTTCTTTCATTAGCTAACTAATATGTTGTTTTTTGATAATTTTGATATCTAAATTATAATATGCAACTTTAGTAGCTTCATTTTCATTTTGTCATACTCTTTATTTTCTTGTTTTTTGTGAGAAGTTTATTATTTCTTGGTCTAACTCTAGGGTTTGTTGCTTATGTTTTTTAATATAGTTTGAAATTTCTCTTTGCACTTTAACTTTATCAATCCATCTTTTACAACTTGAGCTTATTTGGCTTTGATTTAACTCACAACCTTTACATTTAGATAAAGTTACTTTAGCTATTTCTATTTGCATTTCTTCATACCAATGTTCTGTTAATAATCTTTCAGAATCTTTTGTTACAATCTTTCTAATTACCAGTTTCATATTCTCCTCTTCTACTGATTTTATTAAGACCCACTCTTTTTTTCTTTTGTCACAAGAGAGTAGTTTAGGCAGCACTTTGAGAGCAAGGCTGTTTGGTTCATTTGTTCTCTAATCTGCTTTTAATAATCTTTTTTCTTTGTCTTTTAATAATTTTTCTTTTATTTTTGTAAACCACTTGGCTTTTCTGCCCTTGCTTGATTCTCTTCGTAATAGTTTAAGTTGTTGCCATAAAATTATTTTGTTGCCTGATTTTGAAAATAACTGATTTGTATAAACTAAGTTAAATTTACTAAGAAATTTAGCTATGTTTTTAGTAAAGTCATTGCCTAGTAAATCTGCTATTTTTGCATTTTTATTCTCTATATTAAGGTCTGAAGTTGTAAATCTCAATGTTACTTGTATCTTTTTAGCTTTAAGCATAGTATGACATGCTAAATTGTCTTTCTATAAGCTTTTGCATACCTTAGATGAATTATAAAACCAATTGTTTTCTAATGCACCTATTAATAAGAGCTCATCGTTAATCTGTATTTTGGTAAGAGCTTCTTCTGGATCTATAGTGTTAACTTATATATACAAACTTGTAATTTGCTTTATTAATAGTTGGTGCCAGAGTGAGTTGCAATTTCCAAAATTTCTGTAAAGCATAATACTATTGCTTACTGTATTTGCAATTCTGAGTTTATGTTTTGCTACTCTTAAAATTGGCTTTTGTATTGCTTCTATTACTGTTTTGGATAATTTGTTACCTGTAGCAAATAGGTAAGCTTAGGTACTATGCATATGTTATTAATGTAGACTATTTGTGCTATTGTCATTTTTTTTGTTTTAAGACTTCTTATTATTGTATGTACAACTTCTTGAGCTCTTGTTTTGACTAAAGACTCTTTTAGCTTATTGTTAAGCCATATTTCCAAGAATCTTGTTATTTTGTTTGCATTTTCTTCTTGTATCCATTCATTGTCTAAATGTATCTTTCTATTTTCTATACTTTCTTTTGTATTCATGATCACTAGTTTTGATTTTTTTTTGTTTATCTGAATGTCATTAATTTTAAAAAACTCTTCTGCTATTTGAATTGTTTGCTCTATCTGTTCTTTGTTTTTTGCAATCTATGTTGTGTCATCAGTAAAAGCTACTACTGCTTGCCTCTACTTTATTTTCTTGCAGTAGTTAAGATTATAAGTGTATGGAATGTCTACTTCAGCTGTATATTTAAGGTTTAAGTCCTCTTAAATTCTTTCAAGTAGTGGGTCATAAAATATTCTCTATACTAATAGTGATAACACTTCACCTTGTTTAATACCATCTTCTACTTTTCATGTTTCTGTAGTTTTCCAATGCATAATGATTTTAGATTGTCTGTTTTCAAATAGGTTCAATATGAAATTTATAATTCTTTTAGGCATTTTAAGTCTTTTCATTGCCAGATCTAGTGCTTGTAGAGATACTGAGTTGAATGCCTTTTTCATGTCCTGAAAAACTAGCCATAGTTCTTTATTATTGTCTTTGACATCTTCTATTAGTGTATTAATAATATGTACAGGTTCTTCTGTTGAGTTTCTGGAAGACCTATGAAATTAAGACCTTTAAGTATTTTTCTCTCAATAAAAACTTGTGTTAATCTGTTTGTCAAGATCTTTGTTATGCATTTTTTTAAAGTTTCTAGCAGAGCAATAGGCCTAAGATTGTTCAAGTTATATTGCCATTCTGTTTCTTTTGGTATAAAATATATTTGTAATATTTTCTATTTTTTTGGTATGTCATCTGCCTTGATGCATATTTCTGTAAAGATTCTAAAAATCTCTTGTATATACAGTTTTGCTGCTTATATAAGCTAATAAGTGATTTCTGTAACTCCTGATGTCATATTTTTTTTATGACCTGTTAGCATTTTTGACCATTTATTTACTATGATGTCTTGGCTTACATCTTTGTACCAATCTGACTATATCAATGTTTTAAGTTTGTAAATTTCTTTCCATTCTCTATTTAAACTTTCTTTTCTAAAATTTCGAAGTTTTAATTGGTTTTGAAAATGTTTTTTTGGTCTTGTCAAGAACTGCTAATGATTCTACAATTAATTTTCTATAACTATTTGTGTTTTTCTATAAGTCTGTCTATTTTAATTTTACTACTTGGTCTATCGAGCAAACTTGTAAGCATTTTTTCCTGTTTGCCATTAATCATTTGACATCTTTTTTCTATATTTTCTTCAATTTTTCTTCTTTTTAATATTTCAATCTCACTTGATCTTCTTGCATAGAATATTTTCTACCAACCTTTGAGATCTTCTATTAGTTCTTTTGTCCAACCTTTGGATGCTAATTCAATATATGTTTTTTGATGTTGGTTGATGTATTCTATTTTTTCATTGAGTTCTTGTATATTGTCCTTTAGAAAACTGAGTCTAATATTTATTCTACCAATTCTGATCCATCTTCCTAATTGTGTTAGTACTTTGATAAGTTTTGCTTTTTTTGTCTGCTTTTTCTTATTTTCTATTGTGTTGAATACTTTCTTTTTAGGAAGTGATTTCCTTGCAGCTGATTGTATGCCATTACAGATAATATCCTACTAGTTATTTAATTGATTTTCTATATTTGTTAGCATGCTTGCATTATTTAAACTATATGATATGTTTTTTAGATCTTGTATATTAATTTTTTTCTTTAGTTGTTGGTCAAGCTCTGCCTTGTAGTTTTTCTAATCTTCTTTTGTTGCTTTGTTATATAGGTAGATTGTTCTTTGTTGACCAAATCTTTTAAGTTCTGCTAGACTCCATATAGCTATTAAGTGTTTTAAATCTAATTTTGCTAGTACTACATTGTGATTACTGTTTGTGCATATATCCATTTTCTGTATTTCTGCATTATAGAGTCCATAAAATAAATCTTCAGTTATCTATATTTGGTCGATTTTTAAACTTGAGTCCTTGCTTGACCAGGAGAATTTTTTGGTTTTTGGATTTATTGTTATATATATGTCACAAAGCTCTTGTCTTATTAACTACTTAAGAAGAGGATCTTGTTTTTCTGACTTTCATTTTGGGTTATCTGATCTATCAAGTTCATTATTAACTACACTATTGAAGTCCTCTATTATTATTACTTATGTTCTTTGTAATCGTTTGATATATTTTTCGATTATTGCTCTTTGAATTTTCTTACATTCTTCTTTGTTATTAGGTGGCATATATATCATTATGATTAATATTTCTAGTTGTTTGAATACAAAGTTGGCCGTAATCATGTTTTTATTTGTTCTATCTATTCCTTCAAGATGTTTTTTCTAGTGTTCATTAATAAGTATGCTAACATCTGAGCCCTTTTTCTTTTCTGAATTTGAATTTGCCCAGAAACTCTTATATTCCTTTATATTTTTCATAATAAAAAAACCTTCTTTGTTTGAAATATTTGTTTCTGATAACCCAATTATATCCATTTTATTGTCAATTAGTCATTTATACAGTGTTTTCATTTTTTGATTATTTCTCTTAAGGCCATTGATATTATGTGCTGCTATATTTAAGTTAGTTCCTTCTAAGTTTTCATTTCTTTCTTTAGTCTTTTCTTTAATTTCTTCTAGATGTAGTATATTTTTTTGATTTGTAGTTTGTTTTTCCTTTTTCTGTATTGAAAAGACTTTTGTTTCTATATTCTTGTTCTTTGGTTCAACTATAGCAAAAATTAGGAGTGTTGTGGCCATCCTCTTTTGGTAAAAATTTTGAATTGCACTTTTTGTGTTTTGAGTCTTTTAAGCCTAGTTAATATGCATTATAAAAGGTCTTGCATTTGTGTTTGATTTTTTGTATTTACATCTTTTCTGTTTCTTCTTTTATTTTTATATTTTTTGTTTTCTTGAGAATTTACACTTTTATAATCTTCTGAATCAGTGTCTTGACCAGATTCATTTATATCTTCTTTTCTTCTGTTTTTTAAACTTTCTCTCTTTTTTGTTTTTCTCTTTTTATCCATTATTCAATAAACTCTAAAATTGTTGTATCTGATTGGTTTGGTTTGGGCTAAGTTCATTTCCTTTTTCATTGCAAAGATGATTGCTGCTGTTCTTCTTTGATTCCTATTTCTGTTTGATAGAATATAAACAGACTTTGCACCTTTGCTTTTTATACATCATAGCAAAAGTACTTCTGATGCACTTCCAGAAAGTTCTGTTAACTTTGCTGTAAATTGGCTTTGGTGATTTCTTTCTTTGTAATCTTCATTCTCTTTCATTACTCTTACTAGTTTATTATCATCTATTAGTAATGACTAAGATATGTCTTTATTTTTATATTTATCTGTTTTAATTACTGCCAATGCTTTGTACTTTGATCTTTTGATTTTAACTATATTGGCCTTTTTGATTTTTCTGCAAATAAAATCTAATTCTGTTCTATTTATATTTGCTAGTAGGTCCCAAATGGTTAAATAGTTGGCATAAGTTTTTTCTAGTTCTTTTTTAACAAAGAGATTTTTATCTTTATCTTTTTTTTTATATGATTTATGTTCAGGTTGTTTTTCTTTAATATTTGATTGCTTAACTTGGTCTTTTTCTTTATTTTTATTTTTTGTCTCCTCTGGAATAAGCTTAAGCTATTCTCCTTCTTTTCTACTAATTCTTTCGATTGCTTCATCTCTACTGTGCTCACAATTAAAGTCAACTTCAATTCAATTATTTCCTTTTTTAAAAGCTTCTTTGATTGTTCTTATATGTTTGTTTTCTCCTAGAATCCATCAAATATATTTGATTCTTTCTTTTTTTGTTTTTTTAGATAGTATATAGGTGAGGAAATTGCTCTTAAAAACTTGTTTCCTGTACATGTTCTGTATCTAGGAAACCAATCTCTATGTTCTATTAAGGCTGTAGATAAGGAAGAAGATGAGAAGGAAGAGAAGATAGACAATGATATAAGGTCTTCTAACTCTATTTGTTCAGTTTCTGTTAGTTTTACTGATACATTTTCATTGATTTTTTCTTTTTTAACTTCCATTCTTATTTTTGTAAAATAGTTTGTATCTGCTTCTTGGTATTGCTGTTCTATATTAAGTTTTTTAATTTGACTTGTTATAACTTCAACATTTGTACTCAATTCTGTTTCATTATTAATTGCTTGACATCTTTTTTTTGAGAGTATATTATTGTTAAGATTCTTCTTTTCATTTTGATTTTTTTTTCACTCCTTCTATTTTTTCTTCTTCTTTTTGTATTTTCTTCTTGCTCATACCTACTGTATATTCAACTGATGCTGGGTTAAGATTTGCTATTCTTATTTTGTTGGCCCAATCTTTAATAAACTTTTTTGGTAAAGTTATCATTACTTTTGTTTCAACTTTAAGCGCTTCAAGTATTTGGCTATATAGTGTTAAGTCTTTTGTTGTAATATTTTTTGGATCATTAATTGCTAGACCTTTAGCTATAATTTTGATGTCACTTGGGTTCTTGAACATAATTGTTCTTAGTATTTGATCCAACTTACAACTATTTAAATATCTACAAACTATATTATCTGTTTCTTGCATATGTTAAATTAAAAATTGATCATGAGGCATTTCCATTATGAGTTAATAATGAAAATATCAAATTTGGCTAAATATAATAAAAATATTAAATTTGGCCATATTATATAAGATTTCAAATTTGGCTGCTAGAAAATTTTATTTGTTGAGACTAGGTTGTTTGCACTATAGTAATTTTTAAAATTAAAAATTGGTTGTAGGTTTAGATTATAGATTATATATTTGAGTTTTTATTTTTTATATATAATTTAAAAGCAAGCTTTTCTTTATAAAAACTTTAATTAAATTTTAATAAAGTTAAAAGCATAACTTTACCTTTAATATTTAAAAAAAAAATTATTTGTATTATAAAATAATTAAATGTTACTAAGTTACTTTTTTTAATTTTTTTTATTTTTTAACAATCTTACTGTTAATTTTTATTAAAATTTATATATACTAAACTTGTACATATTTTGATTTAATTTTTTGACTTAGTAATTTTTAATTACTTTTATGAATATTTAAAAATACTTTGCTGTACTATTTAAGACATTATCAGATTTAGAAGTTATATTAAACTAGTTTATAAGATTATATATGTTATATGTTACTTCTCAATTTACATCAATTATTAATTGATACCTGTTATTTTTCGAATTCTACTAATTGATAATAACCCAGGTCAATTCTTAATGCAGATCATATTATAATCAATAATAGCTTATTAATGATGCCAATGATAAATAAATAGATTTTGAAAAATATTTTTTACTATGTGTATATTTTTTTCTTTTTCTATTAATAAATCTATATAATTATTCTTTTCTGACTCATGAGACTTTAATTAAATATTGGAACATATATGAATGAAAAAATATTAAACAAAAAAAAAATTAAACAAAAATAAATTAAACAAAAAAAAAATTAAATAAAAAAAAATTAAATGAAAAAAATTTAAATGAAGTTTGATAGATATAAAACATTGCAATGAATGTCTTAAAATATTAAAAAATTCCACCAAGCAAAATATTACATGTTCAATTTATAATATTCAGGAATGTCAAACTTATAATTTTTAATACTCGAGTTATAAAATTTATACTATTGTGATACCAGAAATTATAATACCAAATACTGTGACTGATCACATAAAAAATGCACAAAATGCAATAAGTGCAATAAGTTACATTTAGGATCAGAAATGGTATTTCAGATCCAAAAAGATAGATAAGAAATAAAGAGAGGATGTGAGAATAAATTACACATCCTTAAAGATATTAAATAAATCACTGTAAATAGTTTTAAGGAATAATAAGTGTAAAGTCACATTTGTAAGTGACGAATTGAGTATTATAAATAAAGGCTGAAATGGCTCTAAGGGATGATATGTCTCATTTGCTTTATCAATAAACAAGCCCCAATACATTGTAATGTCCATAATAAAAACCCTAACACTATACCTAGCATAAATTCTGTAAATACCAATAACGATCATTGTTCATTCAAGCCCTTGTACACGTAACTTACCCTACTTGCATTTGTTGACCCAAAGTAACTGAAAGCCTTTCTCGTCCACAAGCCAAATCTAATACCCTTTTTCGAAAAGGTTACTTGTCATACATTACATGAGGTTTAGAATTTTGGAGCGACAGAGTTGCAGTCTTCTGAATCTAACACTATATAAGAATGACTCAAGAACACTTGATTTATACATTTCCAAAGTAAATAAAATAAAATAAAATTTTTGAATTTCAATTAAAATTTTACTAAAACTAATATTATATGGCATCTCTCTAAAGAGGGTTGGAAAAAAAATCTTTACTGATATAATTTAAATTAAAGTAACAGTGCAAATAATAATGGTTCAAGTTAAAAGACTTATCCAAATTTTTGCAGTTGCTAAAAAATGAATTGCAATACTAAATCTTGCTCTTATAGAAAGAAAAATTCATCATACATAAGGCAAACATTTTTAGTTCTATTATTAGATTTTCATAAACTTAAATATTTTTGGTTAAATATTATATGTACAAATATTTCTGCCAATTTTTTTTTTTATACTGACTGAAAATGATGTATGTCATTTTTCAATTGAAAAATAACATGTATTAATTAATAATTGACAAAATTTAAAAATAACGTATAATATATATAAATAGTTATAATTTATTATAAATAAACTTTTTTATTATACCAAACTATATTTTTCTATTTTATTATTATTTTTTTTATTTTTTTATTTTTTATTATAATTGAGTTTTTTTATTAAAGATATAATGACTTAATAAAGTAGATAAGTTGTTAACCTTCTAAATAATAAGTTAGAAGTTCAAAATCTATTAACAATAAAAATTTGAACAATTATCTATGCAATGCATTAAATTATGACAATAGCATTCTGTTAATTAGTTAAACTTAGAAATTAAACTAATATTTATATAATTAAATATGCAATTCTCTTAATAAATGATATTGACAAGGTTGCTAAAAAATTAAAAAAAATATTAAAACTGTAATACAGCTACATAACACTGAGTAATATCTGTAATGTTACTATTGTCTTACAAATTTAAACTATATGATTTTTTTTAGATTAGTTATTTAAAAATTTTTTAGTATTTGACTAATTTTAGATATTCTTATAACTGCTAAAGAAATTAATATTAGAAATCTATCTGAATTAATTTTTTGTGTTGATGTTTTGTTTGTTAAGAATCATAAATTATTTAAGATCATGTTTTTTATCATTGACAACCTTATTATTAAACAAATCAAATTTTATTGAAATGAATGTTTAATATAAAGGTTATATTAAAAGATAAATTTCATATTAAGGAATATTATTAAGCTTTTAATTATTGTTATAGTCTGGAAAATGTATCTTCTAAAATCACCTATTTATAGGGTAAACAAAAGTCTCTTGCATAATGTTAGATGGAATAGTACTCAAAAGAGATGTTGGATTTGGGTAAGTACTACAGATAAGTGTTACTTTATTAATTGTTATACAAAACTTGTCTCTCTTATATTACAAGTGCATTACTTATATACTTTTTCTCTATATGCTAATTATACCAATTATGCTATAAATACCAATTATACTAAATATACTATATCTGCTATATCTATTATTTATGCTAATTACACTACATCTATTAATTATGCTAATTATGCTACATCTGCTAATTATGCTCTGTATATGTGCTATATCTAATAATTATTGTATATTAATATTTCATTATATGATCTAATTTGAATAAAGTATCAACAATTCTTTTTTAGATTGTAATACTATTAATATGTAGTTAAAAATATGAGATTATTACAAAAGATTTTTGCTATTACAAATGAAATATGGACTGGCCAAAAATAATAAAATTCAGATTTATGTATATTATGCATATATGTTAATTGAAAAAAAAACATGAATGTTAATGTTCATTATTGCTTTTTATTATATCAGATATTACATGTAGAGATAGGCATAGTGCTTAATTGTTACATGATTATAATTATAAATTTTTATATAAATTACAATATTTGACAATCACATATATCAACTAGACAAAACTTTTTGATACAGCATGCCAACTTGAAGAGAAACTTATATATAAATATATAAATTAAAATTAACCAGCATTTATATATGTATATGAGTATTTAACTTACTGATTATAGATATTGAAATTAATGAACTATCATACTACATGAGCTTACTTATATAATTAAGTAGAAGATAGAGGCATTAACTAATTTCTTCTTACAATTCTAATTGAATATCAGAAATCTTAATGCTTATTAGCCAAAATCGATCATAAGACTGTTGATTCTACATACATATATATGTATGTATGTAACAGACTTTTTAGCTGTATTTCGAACTTAAGTTGCTATATTTAAAACCATTATTTTTCTTTCACTTAAAAATCTCAAACCCTGAAAAAAAAAATCAAAAACTTATTATGTTTAATTTAAAACCTTTTTCTTAACAAATAGTGAACTAATTTAAAAATTTTTTAAAAAAAGCCAGGTTGTGCATCATCTAACTAAAGATAGAAAACATGCATTTTCAAACTCTTATGTATATAGATTAAAAAAAAAAACTCTCTAAAAAAATAATGAATCATACACATTAGCATTCATGCATGAAACTGCATCGACAACTTCTAGACCCAGTATTAATTATGCTAAATGCATATTAAATTTATTATAATAAAATGGTTTCATTGTATATAAAAAAAAAACTTAGAAAAATAATATAAAATACATATTAGCATTCACACTAATAACTTTGAAGCTAGAATTAATTAAACATATGCAATATTAAATTTTTACATTTTGCTTATAAAAATATATATAAAAAAAAGCATAAGCATTGGCATGTAAAACCATATTGATAACCTGAATCTAGTGCATTTTACAATAAATATAATTTTTCAAATAGTATTTTACTATGTTGAATTATATATAAGAAACATAAAATTTTGATTTCAATTTTGGAACCCCAATAAAATGACTTTAAAAATTATTATAAAAAATTATTTTATACATTTTATAATAATTTTCTACTTACAATTGTAGTATCTAACAATTAAGAAGTTTCATGACTGTATTAATTGAGAATGACACAACAAATGCAGGTTAAAAATTGTAATAAAATAAGTTATAACAGGAATATGGTGTCATGTAAATTTGTAATCACATTTAGAATTAGCATAGATAATAATGAGAATTAAACTTGATTGTGTTTCATTTCAATATTATTTACTAGTTTATACTTAGAATTAGCATTGATAATAATGAAAATAAACTTAATCATGTTTCATTTCAATATTATTTACTAGTTCATATTTAGAATTAGTATAGATAATAATAAAAATTAAACTTGATCATGTTTTATTCTAATATGATTCACTAGTTCACATTTAAAATTAGCATAGATAATAATAAAAATTAAATTTGATTATGTTTTATTTCAATATTATTTACTAGTTCACAAGAATTTAAGCCAAACTTCCAAGTTTAGAGTAAAATAAGTTCATTGAGTGAAACATTTTAATTAGACCTAAAATATTATACAATGTTAGTTAATTGTTGAATAATCATATATCTTAAACAAAATAATTTTTTTAAATAAAAAAAGAAATGCTAATAAGTATTCCAAATAAAAATTTATCAAACTATTGTAGTTCACTAGCAGCAGCATTATTTTGTACTTATTATTCTAACTTATATTTTATTTATTAGTTCTACTGCTTGAATCACTTTTATTTTTTTCTGAATCATGTCATCACTACTTAATATCAATGAGATTTTTAATATTGATAAAGAAGAGGAGATTGAAATGAATAATAATGATATTAATATTAATGATGAACTTGATAATATGCTTGATAGAATTCTAGATGCTATGGATAATACTGAACAAGTATAAGAAATAGTTGATGATGATAATAGAGAAGAGTCTTCAGAGAATAAGAGAAATAAGAGATTTAAAACATATCATATTTTAGTTAGTGAATATGTAAAATAGATAAACAACCTAGAAAAATCGGGACTTAATTATTATCAGCATGACAGACAAGTGCATAAAGGTGAAAAAAAAAATATCAATAAACTGAGCAATAGTATTGCCATCACTATGGTATATACCAGAGTGTTGTAGGGAAAGATCTCAATAAAAAATCCTAAATAGCACAAAAAGAGTTCAAAAAATGTGGCTGCAAGAGCTTTATATATGTCATGCTTCCTGTAAATTTGCCAACTGTGATCCTAAAACATTATTATAAACATATTAATTACTATCTTAACCAATTATCTGACTTATATACACTCTTTCTTTCTGATAATATCTGCAAATTCATTCGACAATGTGCTTTTGAAGAGCTTAACATCTTTAGCATACAATGGCTTCTGTATTATCGTGCAATTGAACTGCAAGACTAGGTAAACAATGTTTAAAATTTAATACACTTAGTGTTCTCAAAGAAAATTACACAGTTTTTGTGATTATATATTATTAAAATATGTTCTCTATTTAAAAACATTAACCAAATTGTTTGATTTTAAATAAAATTAACTTCCTTATATTAAAAAAATTAAAATTTAAAAATAAGAACACAAATTTAATTTCTTTAAACAAATCTGGCTAGCTATTTTAAAACTTACCCATTTGTTAAAACATAAAAAAATTATTTTACAGCTGTTTTTATAATTCCTAGAACACTTGTAAAAAATTAACCAAATGATTTTTCAGCCAATCCAGTTAAGTTATTATTTTGGCATAATAGATTCAATGAAAATTAGTATGTACATATATATGTATTAGTTTTTATTGAATCTATTATGCTAAAATAATAACTTATCCTGATCGACTGAAATATCATTTAGCTAATTGTTTACAAGTGTCCTAAAAATTATGAAAATAGCTGTAAAAGTTTTTAAAATTTTGACCTAACTGGGTTACAAAAATAATCAATTTTTCATAACCTAAAATCAACATTGATCTTTTTTTTTTTGAACCTCATCTAAGAAGATGCCCTATAAGCATGTTTTAAATTTTGAATTTTTAAACATTGTAGATAAGGATGTTAGAAACAGGGCATTCACAAAATGTTCAGAAATTACAGAATGGTCTGATTACTAGAAATGATATTTACAAAATTGTGTACAATATAATAAAAATATGCTTTTACCTTGATAATAATGAGCTGCGGTCTTTAGAAAAATAAAGAGAAAAAATAATAAATATGAGCAACTGTTGTTTATTTGATTGCAGCAATGGTAAAAGTAATAATAACAGTTTTCTATTTGCTTTTTAAACAAAGGCACAAAAGAAATTAACATAATTTGCAAGGGTAGTATGTTTGGATAGTATACATGATATAAATTATCATAGATATCACCTCTTTATCATTCTTATCAGACATCTGGCAACAGAAAGTGGATATCCAGTTGCATTTCTTATCAGCAAGTTCAAGTGAACAATAATACTAAAACGATAGTTTAAATTTTTGTAACTTGAACATAATGATAAATAGAGTCCAGATATTTTTATGATTGATGATGTGGGAGAAGAAATAAAAGCAGCTTAAGAATCCTTTTCTGATTGTACTGTGTTGCTGTGCCACTTCCATGTTCTATGATCTTGACATTGAAAATTAAATAACAGAGATGGTGATCCACACAAGGCAGTTGTTTGGCAAAACCTTTTGTATTTGATGAAGACAGAAGAATAGAATAATGTGGAGGCATAGAGAAAGTTGTGGAAACAATTAATAAATAGAAAGAAATGAATATCAAAGTAGTAAAAGATTTTGCTGATTATTTTGAATGTTAGTAGAAACTGAGCTATGATAAGTGGATGATCTGTACAAGAGGAACTGCAAAAGATATGATAGATATGAATAATCTTATTAAAGCATTTTACTGCAAGCTGAAATATGTATATATAAAGAAGCAGCCAGGTTGATGGCTTGATGGTGAAGTGTACCTTCTTGTAGATATTGTGCTTCAAGATTTAGATTTTTTAGTCTTTTTGAATAAATTAAGAATTGGCAGCTAATGTCTCAAATTAGAAATTAATTAATCGATTAGTTGATCAAGTCGGCAACTAATCGATTAGTTTACAAATTAAGTAGTTATTTTCATATGATAGTTGCTTCAATCTCATAATTAGGCTGCTATATGATATAGCAATTATATTGTTATATGATATATATTCTAAAAAACTTTAATTGCAGAAAGATAATGATAATATCTGCAAATCACAACATTATGTAAGAATTGGATATTTACCATATAGCACTGCTTATGGTATTCTTCAAAAATAGTATCCTACCACATAAAATTTTCTTCTCCACTAATGAAATCATTAGATCATTAAATAATACCCAGTATTAATCAATTTTAAAAGTCAAAATTTTGAATAAGACCTCAGGTACTATAAGCAGTATTATATAGTATAGTTTTAATATTAAGAATTTTATTATTTCAAGGCAAATTAGAATTCAAAAATTTTTTTCAATTATCATTGCATAAATTATAGGGTTATATCTTTTGCAAAGTACTATAATATAAAAACATCAAACTTATAATTAAAGTTTTTTTTAACTAAGATTCCAAAAGCCATTGTAACAAACTATTTATCGATTTGTAAATTAATCGATTAATCAGTTAATTAATTAATTGATTAATTAATTAATTGAATAGTCAATTAATTGATTAATCGATTAGTTAATTATAACTGATTTTTATCTAAATTTTTCAAAAACTCTTAAAACAATTAATTGTTTTGTTCTGATTTGTAACACTGCTAGTAGAATAAATCTACGACAATGTCAGCAAAGAATTTGAGAAATCATAAGAACCAAACATATCAACTCAAGTAATATTTTCAATATTTAACTAAGTATTTGGATTGTGCATTTTATAATCAATAATGATATAAAATACTCTGTTCAACGAAAAAATTCTATTATCAAAGATAATTTAGATACCACATTGTATATTTGCTTCTGTCATGACTTTCAAATTTGACAATTGCCATGCAAGCATATGTTTATCATAATAGTTTGATTTCATATTCATGATGACAATAATCAGAAGGTTA
Source organism: Cetraspora pellucida (assembly GCA_910591915.1). Lineage (NCBI taxonomy): Eukaryota > Fungi > Glomeromycota > Glomeromycetes > Diversisporales > Gigasporaceae > Cetraspora > Cetraspora pellucida. The sequence goes on along the minus strand of CAJVQA010003581.1, from coordinate 1,906 downwards.
CTGAAACATCATATAATTTTAATTGTCCTATTGATTTTTCTGATTCTCCTACAAATCAAGAAAATTCAAAAGTAAGTAATAAAGGTAATGAATTTGAAAAATTATAAGAGACACTTTTAGCTATTTCTTTGAAATAGAAAGACAAAAAAGATGATGATATCTATAGCTTGCAATTAGTTCTTCAGCAGACTGTACAGATGAAAAGAGTGAGAATTGCAAAGATCAAAGCAGTTCCAACAACTATTAATAACAATGTAACAAAAATCTTTCAAAATGCATCAAATATAAAATTTCGAAAACAAATTAGATTTTAAATTTTTTCTTTTAAATTAATACAAAATGTTCTAACAATTTGCTATTTAATTCAACTGAACTTATATAGTAAATTATTCTAATTCTAAAGATTGATATAAATATATTATTTTAGTAATTATTTTAAAGACAAAATTTTAAGGACTTATACATAGTATTATTACATATCAAATTAATAAGTATTAATAAAACCCTTCAATTTCTTTGAATTTTATTATCTTGGGTTCAAAAGTTAAAGATAAAACTCCTTGCTATAATAAAGATAATTATATAAAAAATGTGATACTCCTGTAATTTCTCAATAATCTTATATTATGATTTTGAAAACACATAAAAATTAAAAATGAAAAGTTGAAGAAAAACTTAGTTTCAGTATTAAAAAATAAAGAAATAGTAAAGTTGGTAATAAATCATTGAAGCAATACTTAGCTAATAATAATTAAACCTTCCAGAAGGGCATGAACTATTAGCTTTAATTAATCTATGACAAACTTATGATGCATACATATAGTTAAAATGTAAATCGGCAAAATTGGCATAGCATTGTAATCTCATGATAGATTCTGGCCAATCAGTAACAAGATTTCTAATATCCAATTAGAATTGTAGAGAGAAATTAGTAAATGCGAGATAGAGTTTTTCATTTTCGTGATATTATATAAGTTTGCTCAAGAGAAAACCTGTCATTGGACATCAAAATAGGTATATTACACTTTGTGTATGACACTATGCAAGAAATTAATAATCTGATATTTACTATTTACATCCCACATATCCTGCGTAAGTGGGATGTAAACGGTAAATTAATTTTTTTTTATCCACCTAACTGACTTTTAATTTCTTGTATAAGCATTATGCACAAAGCGTAATATACAATTTTTTAGTTAGTATCGTATTTAGTATTTAGTATTGTATTTAGTATGTATATAACAAATGTGATACAGCACGTGATTTAATGATCCAAATTTGTAATCCGCATTCATAATCTGTATTTGTAATCAGTATTTGTAATTATTAATGATAATTAATAATTATTATTATTAATTAATAATTATTAAAACTCTTTCTGTAAATCATTTTTACACAAAAAATAACTAAAAATCTGTCAATACTAAAATCGTCAATACCTGGTTATTTTATTAAAATAACCAACTTTGCTGTCTTAAATAAACTTGCTCAGCTCCTAATTTTACATATACTCTGAAAGTTTTAAATCTATAACTTTCGAACGCACAGTTCAACACTGCCAAAACGGCCTTTGGCCTTCACTACTAAAGTTTTAACTATTTCTCATAAAGTATTCTATTAACCTATTCTACAGTCATAAGAAAAGTTATAAAGCACTTCTTTCCGATCAAAACAAGCCCAAAAAGAAGCTTGTAGTCCTAAAATTGACAAAATTATAATAGAAAACAACTTTAACTCCTCTGTAGTCTCTTTTTCTTTTTTTTTTATTCCTTTGTTCTTACCCCAAATTTTTTCTTCAAACCATTTTTTGTATAATCTTAAATCATTTTTAAAATTGGTTTCATTTAATTTTACATTGTGTAAATTAAATTTATCCAAAAAAGAAATTTATTTGTTACAATCTATC